>JASAMX010000398.1:0-13150 GCA_030248175.1 Microlaimidae sp. YZB2_3
ATTGATCAAAATAATAAATTGAAAAATAGCAAAATAAAAACTTCTAACCGCACAATAACAGCCTTTTGGCAACAGTAGGGATTATACAGAGCAGACAACGGACAGCTCCTCATAGAAACTGCAAAATAGCAAGTCGGCTGTGCTTGGTTGCTTTTGGTGGCGGAAACCGCACACTAGTGTTGTAAAAAGTATTGATTTTGGATTATTTTAAGTAAAAGTAAAAGTAATTTGAAAAATTTTAATTTGTAAAAAAAAGAGTAAAAGTAATTTGTAATTTTTTAATTTAAGTAAAGTAAAAGTAATGGTCAAAATTTTATTTAAGTAAGTAAAATTAAAAGTAAGACCTATTTTTTAAAGTAAAAGTAACAATAAAAGTATAATAAAAGTAATTATGGAACGGAGCAAAACACGGGTTTTTGGAGCTCCAAAGCTCTGTTCCAAAGTTTTTTTGCTAATTTTATGTATAAATTATCATTTTAATAAGTTTTTAGTCAAAATAAATGGTTTTAGCGTGTTAGTGGCTTAAAAAATGTTCTCTTGCCATTTACTTTACAAAAAGCCCATGGGGAATTTACCCTTTCAAATTACTTAAATTTTACTTAAATTAATTTAAGTATTTTTTTCTTTGATGTTTGCATAGGGAAGGCAATGCCACTAATATTAGTATTTCAGATCGTGCACAGGAGTAAAGAGTAAAAAGTACTTTTACTTTTACTAAAGTAATAAAAGAACGGATTTTGATACCTTCTTCACCTTTGAAATTTCAATTACCTTTACTTTTAATACTTTTGTAACACTCAACTTATTTGAAATTTCAAATACTTTTACTTTTACTCTTACTCGGATTTTCCTCTGCAAATACTTAAATTAATTTAAGTAAAATTTAAGTAATTTGAAAGGGTAAATTCCCCATGGGCTTTTTGTAAAGTAAATGGCAAGAGAACATTTTTTAAGCCACTAACACGCTAAAACCATTTATTTTGACTAAAAACTTATTAAAATGATAATTTATACATAAAATTAGCAAAAAAACTTTGGAACAGAGCTTTGGAGCTCCAAAAACCGGTGTTTTGCTCCGTTCAAAATTACTTTTATTATACTTTTACTCTTACTTTTACTTTAAAAAAATAGGTCTTACTTTTACTTTTACTTTATTAAATAAAATTTACTTATTTTTTTTACTTTACTTAAATTATAAAATTACAAATTACTTTGACTCTTACTTTACTTAAATTAAAATTTTTCAAATTACTTTTACTTTTACTTAAAATAATCCAAAATCAATACTTTTTACAACACTAGTGTGCGGTTTCCGCCACCAAAAACAACCAAGCACAGCCGACTGCTATTTTGCAGTTTCGATGAGGAGCTGTCCGTTCTCTGCTCTGTATAATCCTTATTGTTGCCAAAAGGCTGTTATTGAACGGTTAGAAGTTTTTATTTTTGCTATTTTTCAATTTATTATTTTGATCAATAAATTGAATCTGCGAGGACCTAAATGAAAAAAGTGGCTCCTTTAAGAAAGTTGCACAATTTTTTTTTCTTTCCAATGAGATCATGTTTATTTTTGATCAATCAGTAACGAAGAAGAAATATGCATTTTAAGAATTGAGTGTTAGAATAATGAAAGAAGGAGATGAACATGAATTTCAAAGTTTACCCACGTTCTCTCAATTATGGCCTTGGCGAGGCGCCGCGGAGCTAAATCGCCCCATGGCGCTCCCCGCGCCACCCATGATAAAAACGCAAGTTTTATGTTTACGCAAGAGTATATACCAGAAAAAAGCAATTTTAATCTGGAGGAATCATCCGAATTCACTAAGTTGTCTAAACTGTCACACGGAAGGTGGTACTTCCTTTTCATGTTAAAGCATATAATCAATACATGTAAGGAGGGGGCTAAATCTACGTTTAACGCACGTCAGAACAAGCAGCAATGAGATTTTTAATAGGAGAAAGTATGAGGTAGGGATGCATTTGAGCTGCTCACAAATGCTGAATACCAATTGGTATTCACATATATTTAATTGTGAGTACTACTCTCTATTTCATTTTTAGCGATACTAAAAAAAATTTGACAAAAAATTTTTTGTTTGCGGTCTTATAACTTTTGAACGCGCCGCGATCAATATGCAAATATCTCGCGTTAAGGTTCTTGTACTTTTGGCTACCTCCTAAAAAGAAATTTTTTTTTAAAAATTTTGGGGGGTTAGCCCCAAAATTGCCGAAATTTACAGTCGATTTTTTTCGGCCAAATTTCTAACTTTTTACCATATGGAGTTTGAAATTTTTTTTGCAGATTGCCCATACTTTCCTGAGCTCAAAAATATATAATTTGTTAGGGGTAACCTACCTGGGTCGGGTACCCCGAGAGGTTAAAGGGGGTCAATTTTACGATTTTTGCTAAAATCTTTGTATAGGGGACAGCGAATATGCTAAAAAAAAAAAGAGACAGAGACGGGAGGATATTTTAAAGTCCTACATTTTGGTGATAGTCCCAAAAAAATCTTGATGCCCTAAGGCACTGCAATGGCTGACCCCTAAAAATAAAATTTTTGACACAGCTCCTCTACATAGGCGAGTAATATATCATTTTAAAGCTCTCGGTGTGCTGATTTCAAAAATATAAAAAAATTGCTTTAAACGGTCGGGTAACCAAAATACAGACCCCTTTGTACCCCCAAAATTAGTAAGGGGTGATTTTTTTGTTTTTTATTATTTATAAGCCGTGTTTATATTTGTCTGAAAGCTCTATGCGTGCTGATTTCAAAAATATTAATTTTAGACTAAAATTCTTTATGGTTACCCAAGAACATATCCCCGAATTTGAAAATTGGTAATTTTGCCATTTTTTCATTTTAAGTGACATGTTTATACTCATATGAAAGCTCTTGACGCACTTATTTCAAAAATATATAGTTGTTTTAATTTTCTTCAGTGGTTACCCATTTTTGCACCCATCAATGTAACCCCTAAAATTCTTGAGGTGATTTTATTATAATACCCTCATGTTTATACTCATATAAAAGCTCTCGACTCGCTGATCCCAAAAATAAAAATTTTAACTCGATTCACCCAATGGTTACCATTTTTACAACCAAAATGTTCCCCCAAAATTTTTTAGGGTGTCTTTTTTATTTATTTAATGTAATACCGTCTTGTTTGTACTCATATAAAAGCTTTAGAGACGCTGATCCCAAAAATAAAAATTTCAACTCGATTCACCCAATAGTTACCATTTTTACAACCCATAATGTACTCCCAAAAATTTTTGGGGGTACATTATGGGTTTAAAAATATGATTTTATTTTAGGTGATTTTATTATAATACCGTCATGTTTATACTCATATCATATAAAAATTTTTAGGTGGTACATTTCGTTTGTAAAAATGGTGACCATTGGGTGAATCGAGTTTATATTTATTTTTGAGATCAGCGTGTCGAAAGCTTTTATATCAGTACAAACAAGACGGTATTACAATAAGTATATAAAAAAGACCCCCTAGAAAATTTTGGGGGTACATTTTGGTAGTAAAATTGGTCACCATTGGGTGAATCGAGTTAAAATTTTTATTTTTGAGATCAGCGTGTCTAAAGCTTTTATATGAGTACAAACAAGACGGTATTACAATAGATATATAAAAAAGATCCCCTTAAAAATTTTCGGGGGTACATTATCGGTTGTAAAAATGGTAACCATTGAGTGAATCGAGTTGAAATTTATATTTTTAGAATCAGCGTTTTGAAAGCTTTTATATGAGTACAAACAAGACGGTATTACAATAAATATATTAAAAAAGACCCCCTAAAAATTTTGGGGGTACATTTTGGTTGTAAAAATGATAATCATTAGGTTAAATGATAATCATTAGGTAATCGAGTTGAAATTTATATTTTTGGGATCAGCGCGTCGAGAGCTTTGATATGAGTATAAACATGAGGGTATTATAATAAAATCACCTCTTAAGAATTTTAGGGGCTACATTGATGAGTGCAAAAATGGGTAACCACTGAAGAAAATTAAAACAACTAGGGTAGTGCATTTAATTTCGGCACTTTTCCCAATTGGGCATTTTTGATTTTGGACTATATCTTTGGTAATCCTGGACGGAATACGACGTTCGATAACTCAAATGAGAGCTAATTATATGTAGATGACTGTCGTCAGCTTTTTATTTGTTATGTTATGATATTTTCATGTGAAATTGTGTAATTTACAAAAAATAAAATCGTTACTTGTTTTTAGAACATGGGCATTTCATGATTACGCAATAAATTGGTTTAAAAATTAAACTCTCCTGGTAAAATTTAGTATATTTTTCGAATTTTTAGTCCCCGTGGTTCTACGTTGCGTCTGTGGTGAGCAATCGTTATAAAAAAAATAATGTAATTTCGGCACACATATCGCTGTAGGTAAAAACGGTTGAATTAAGTGGTCGGGTGTTAAATTGTTGTTGTAAATAGTTAAAAGACAACGTTGAAATGTGTAGGGGTCATAGCACTGCACCTAAACTCGATTAGAGGGTCTTTTTAAAAAGTGCCGAAATTAAATGCACTTTTTTCCCAAATTTTGCTCATTTTGATACCAGTTGGCATTTTAGCTGTAACTTTTTGCCAGGTACACGTTGAACAACAAGGAGAAGCTTAAATTAAAGAAAACTGTCTGGAGATAATGATAGGCTTTTAAATTTTTGGAAATGATGATTTTTTGACTGAGAAACAATCGATTGTTTGTAAAGTGCCGAAATTAAATGCATACATTTAATTTCGGCAATTTTCCATTTTTTTAAAAACTGATTTAATTAAATAAAAAAACAACTTTTGTACAGTTAAACTTTTATGACGCAACGCAGTATCGTAAAAACTCTAAAATGAGCTATTAAACATGAAAATCGGGCCATACAGTGAAAAGTTACATTGGAAAAACGAAAAAGTGCCGAAATTAAATGCACTACCCTATATATTTTTGAAATAAGTGCGTCGAGAACTTTCATATGAGTATAAACATGTCACTTCAAATTACCAATTTTCAAATTTGGGGGTGTTTGGGGGTATGTAATCGGGTAACCATAAAAAATTTTAGTCTAAAATTAATATTTTTGAAATCAGCACGCATAGAGCTTTCAAACGAATATAAACACGGCTTATAAATAATAAAAACAAAAAAATCACCCCTTACTAATTTTGGGGGTACAAAGGGGTCTGTATTTTGGTTACCCGACCGTTTAGAGCAAATTTTTTAATATTTTTTAAATCAGCACGCCAAGAGCTTAAAAATGATATATTACTCGCTTATGTAGAGGGGCTGTGTCAAAAGTTTTATTTTTAGGGGTCAGCCATTGCAGTGCCTTAGGGCATCAAATTTTTTTTTTGGGAGTATCACCAAAATGTAGGACTTTAATTTCAGCATATATCCTCCCCCGGTCTCAGGCCTGTGGCTCTAATAGTTTTTGAGCATGATGCCAAAATATGCATAATGTGTCCCCCATACAAAGATTTTTAGCAAAAATCGTAAAATTGACCCCATTTAACCTCTCGGGGTACCCGACCCAGGTAGGTTACCCCTAACAAATTATATATTTTTGAGCTTACGAAAGTATGGACAATCTGGAAAAAAATTTTCATACGTAAAGCTCCATATGGTAAAAAGTTAGAAATTTGGCCGAAAAAAATCGACCATAAATTTCGGCAATTTTGGAGCTAACACCCCAAAATTTTTTGAAAAAATTTTCTTTTCAGGAGGTAGCCAAAAGTACAAGGACCTTAACGCGAGATATTTGCATATTGATCGCGGCGCGTTCAAAAGTTATAACACCGCAAACAAAAAATTTTTTGTCAAATTTTTTCCAGTATCGCTAAAAATGAAATAGAGAGTAGTACTCACAATTAAATATATGTGAATACCAATTGGTATTCAGCATTTGTGAGCAGCTCAATGCATCCCTACCTCATACTTTCTCCTATTAAAAATCTAGCTGCTTGTTCTGACGTGCGTTAAACGTAGATTTAGCTGCCTCCTTACATGTATTGATTATATGCTTTAACATGAAAAGGAAGTACCACCTTCCGCTGTGACAGTTTAGACAACTTAGTGAATTCGGTGGATTCCTCCAGATTAAAATTGCTTTCTTCTGGTATACTACTCTTGCGTAAACATAAAACTTGCGTTTTTATCATGGGTGGCGCGGGAGCGCCATGGGGCGATTTAGCTCCGCGGCGCCTCGCCAACCATAATTAGAGAACGTGGGTAAATTTTGAAATTCATGTTCATCTCCTTCTTATTATTCTAACACTCAATTCTTAAAATCGATATTTCTTCTTCGTTACTGATTGATCAAAAATAAACATGATCTCATTGGAAAGAAAAAAAAATTGTGCAACTTTCTTAGAGCCACTTTTTTCATTTAGGTCCTTGGTATCAATTTATTGATCAAAATAATAAATTGAAAAATAGCAAAATAAAAACTTCTAACCGCACAATAACAGCCTTTTGGCAACAATAAGGATTATACAGAGCAGACAACGGACAGCTCCTCATAGAAACTGCAAAATAGCAGTCGGCTGTGCTTGGTTGCTTTTGGTGGCGGAAACCGCACACTAGTGTTGTAAAAAGTATTGATTTTGGATTATTTTAAGTAAAAGTAAAAGTAATTTGAAAAATTTTAATTTAAGTAAAGTAAGAGTAAAAGTAATTTGTAATTTTTTAATTTAAGTAAAGTAAAAGTAAAAGTAATGGTCAAAATTTTATTTAAGTAAAGTAAAAGTAAAAGTAAGACCTATTTTTTAAAGTAAAAGTAAGAGTAAAAGTATAATAAAAGTAATTTTGAACGGAGCAAAACACCGGTTTTTGGAGCTCCAAAGCTCTGTTCCAAAGTTTTTTTGCTAATTTTATGTATAAATTATCATTTTAATAAGTTTTTAGTCAAAATAAATGGTTTTAGCGTGTTAGTGGCTTAAAAAAATGTTCTCTTGCCATTTACTTTACAAAAAGCCCATGGGGAATTTACCCTTTCAAATTACTTAAATTTTACTTAAATTAATTTAAGTATTTGCAGAGGAAAATCCGAGTAAGAGTAAAAGTAAAAGTATTTGAAATTTCAAAAGTCGAGTAAGAGTAAAAGTAAAAGTAATTGAAATTTCAAAAGTCGAGTAAAAGTAAAAGTAAAGGTAATCCAAAATCCGTTACTTTTATTACTTTATTACTTTTCTACAACACTGGTGGATAAGAAGGTTCCGGTTGACTCGCAGATTTATCTCGTCTTCTTTTCTCGCATTATATATTCTAATATCCTGACTAAGATTTAGTGGCTAATTTAAAGTAAAATGCAAGAAATTGGGTTAGCAAGGTGTTACATTTTTTTAATTAGCCACTAATCTTAGTTAGGATAGTCAAATAATGCGAGAAAAAGTTAGACGATTGCCAAACCTTGGTGTTGTAAAAAGTTACTTTACTTAAATTAATAAAAGTAACAGAAAACTGATTTACCTTTACTTTTACTTTTACTCAAAAAACTTTTGAAATTTCAATTACTTTTACTTACTCTTACTCGACTTTTGAAGAGTTTTCAAATACTTTTACTTTTACTCTTACTCGGATTTTTATTATATCCCGAAATCTTAAATTAATTTAAGTAAAATTTAAGTAATTTGAAAGGGTAAATTTCCCCCCATGGGCTTTTTGAAAGTAAATGGCAAGAGAACATTTTTTAAGCCACTAACACGCTAAAACCATTTATTTTGACTAAAAACTTATTAAAATGATAACTTATACATAAAATTAGCAAAAAAAACTTTTGGAACAGAGCTTTTAGAAACTTTTCCAAAAACAAGCTGTGTTTTGCTCCTTTCGAAATCACTTTTATTATACTTTTACTCTTACTTTTACTTTAAAAAATAGGTCTTACTTTTACTTTTACTTTACTAAAAATAAAATTTTGACCATTACTTTTACTTTTACTTTACTTAAATTAAAAAATGACAAATTACTTTTACTCTTACTTATACTTAAATTAAAAATTTTTCAAATTACTTTTACCTTTACTTAAAATAATCCAAAATCAATACTTTTTACAACACTAGTGTGCGTTTCTGCGATTAAAAGCAACCAAGCACAGCCGACTGCTATTTTGCAGTTTATGAGGAGCTGTCCGTTGTCTGCTCTGTATAATCCTTATTGTTGCCAAAAGGCTGTTATTGTGCGGTTAGAAGTTTTTATTTTCCTATTTTTCAATTTATTATTTTTATCACAAATTTGATACCAAGGACCTAAATGAAAAAAGTGGCTCTAAGAAAGTTGCACAATTTTTTTTTCTTTCCAATGAGATCATGTTTATTTTTGATCAATCAGTAACGAAGAAGAAATATCGATTTTAAGAATTGAGTGTTAGAATAATAAGAAGGAGATGAACATGAATTTCAAAATTTACCCACGTTCTCTAATTATGGTTTGTGAGGCGCCGCGGAGCTAAATCGCCCGATGGCGCTCCCGCGCCACCCATGATAAAAACGCAAGTTTTATGTTTACGCAAGAGTAGTATACCAGAAGAAAGCAATTTTAATCTGGAGGAATCCACCGAATTCATTAAGTCGCTCTAAACTGTCACAGCGGAAGGTGGTACTTCCTTTTCATGTTAAAGCATATAATCAATACATGTAAGGAGGCAGCTAAATCTACGTTTAACGCACGTCAGAACAAGCAGCTAGATTTTTAATAGGAGAAAGTATGAGGTAGGGATGCATTGAGCTGCTCACAAATGCTGAATACCAATTGGTATTCACATATATTTAATTGTGAGTACTACTCTCTATTTCATTTTTAGTGATACTGGAAAAAAATTTGACAAAAAATTTTTTGTTTGCGGTGTTATAACTTTCTAACGCGCCGCGATCATAATATGCAAATATCTCGCGTTAAGGTCCTTGTACTTTTGGCTACCTCCTGAAAAAAGAAAATTTTTTCAAAAAATTTTGGGGGTGTTAGCTCCAAAATTGCCGAAATTTATGGTCGATTTTTTTCGGCCAAATTTCTAACTTTTTACCATATGGAACTTTACGTATGAAAATTTTTTTCCAGTATTGTTCCATACTTTCGTAAGCTCAAAATATATAATTTGTTAGGGGTAACCTACCTGGGTCGGGTACCCCGAGAGGTTAAATGGGGTCAATTTACGATTTTTGCTAAAAATCTTTGTATGGGGGACACATTATGCATATTTTGGCATCATGCTCAAAAACTATTAGAGCCACAGGCCTGAGACCGGGAGGATATATGCTGAAATTAAAATCCTAAATTTTGGGCGACTCTCCCAAAAAAATTTTGATGCCCTAAGGCACTGTAGTGTGCTTGAAAAATAAAACTTTTGACACAACCTCTCTACATAAGCGAGTAATATATCATTTTAAAGCTCTCAGCGTGCTGATAGAAAAAAATTTAAAAAAATTTTGCTCTAAATTGTCGGGTAACTAAAATACAAACCCCTTTGTACCTCAAAAATTAGTAAGGTGTGATTTTTTTGTTTTTATTATTTATAAGCCGTGTTCTCTATGCGTGCTGATTTCAAAAATATTAATTTTAGACTAAAATTTTTTATGGTTACTCGATTACATACCCCCAAACACCCCCAAATTTGAAAATTGGTAATTTTGAAGTGACATGTTTATACTCATATGAAAGTTTTTCTCTACTACTATTTCAAAATATATAGGGTAGTGCATTTAATTTCTTCGGCACTTTTTCGTTTTTCCAATGTAACTTTTCACTGTATGGCCCGATTTTCATGTTCGATAGCTCATTTTAAAGCTTTTACGACGTTGTGTCATCACAGTTTAACGGTACGAAAATTGTTTTTTTATTTAATTAAATCAGTTTTTAAAAAAACGGAAAATTGCCGAAATTAAATGTATGCATTTTAATTTCGGCACTTTACAAACAATCGATTGTTTCTCAGTCAAAAAATCATCATTTCCAAAAATTTAAAAGCATAACATTATCTCCAGACAGTTTTCTTTAATTTAAGCTTCTACTTGTTGTTCAACGTGTAACTGGCAAAAAGTTACAACTAAAATGCCAACTGGTATCAAAATGAGCAAAATTTGGGAAAAAAGTGCATTTAATTTCGCACTTTTTAAAAAGACCCTCTAATCAATGTTGAGGCGCAGGGTTATGACCCCTACATATTCTAATGTTGTCTTTTAACTATTTACAACAACAATTTAACACCCGACCACGTAATTCAACCGTTTTTACCTACAGCGATATGTGTGCCGAAATTACATTATTTTTTTTATAACGATTGCTCACCACAGACGCAACGTAGAACCAGTGGTACATAAAAAATTGAAAAATATACTAAATTTTACCAGGAGAGTTTAATTTTTAAACCAATTTATTGCGTAATCATGAAATGCCCATGTTCAAAAAAACAAGTAACGATTTTATTTTTTGTAAATGACACAATTTCACATGAAAATATCATAACATAACAAATAAAAAGCTGACGACAATCATTTACATATAATTAGCTCTCATTTGAGCTATTGAACGTCGTATTCCGTCCAGTAATTGCACTCAAAGATATAGTCCAAAATCAAAAATGCCCAATTGGGAAAAGTGCCGAAATTAAATGCACTACCGAAGTCGTTTTAATTTTCTCCAAGTGGTTACCCATTTTTGCACTCATCAATGTACCCTGAAAATTCTTAAGTAGGTGATTTTATTATAATACCCTCATGTTTATACTCATATCAAAGCTCTCGACGCGCTGATCCCAAAAATATAAATTTCAACTCGATTACCTAATGATTATCATTTAACCTAATGATTATCATTTTTACAACCAAAATGTACCCCCAAAATTTTTAGGGGGTCTTTTTTAATATATTTATTGTAATACCGTCTTGTTTGTACTCATATAAAAGCTTTCGACACGCTGATTCTAAAAATATAAATTTCAACTCGATTCACTCAATGGTTACCATTTTTACAACCGATAATGTACCCCCAAAAATTTTTAGGGGGATCTTTTTTATATATCTATTGTAATACCGTCTTGTTTGTACTCATATAAAAGCTTTAGACACGCCTATCTCAAAAATAAAAAATTTATCTCTATTAACCCAATGGTGACCAATTTTACTACCAAAATGTACCCCCAAAATTTTTTAGGGGGTATTTTTTATATACTTATTGTAATACCGTATTGATTGTACTGATATAAAAGCTTTCAACACGCTGATCTCAAAAATAAATATAAACTCGATTCACCCAATGGTCACCATTTTTACAAAAAATGAAATGTACCACCTAAAAATTTTTAAATTATACTTAGAGAATAAACATGACGGTATTATAATAAAATCACCTAAAAATAAATCAATTTTTTAACCCGATTACGTCCCCCAAAATTTTTGGGAGTACATTATGGGTTGTAAAATGGTAACTATTGGGTGAATCGAGTTGAAATTTTTATTTTTGGGATCAGCGTCTCTAAAGCTTTTATATGAGTACAAACAAGACGGGTATTACATTAAATATATAAAAAAGACACCCTAAAAAATTTTCGGGGAACATTTTGGTTGTAAAAATGGTAACCATTGGGTGAGTCGAGTTAAAATTTTTATTTTTGGGATCAGCGAGTCGAGAGCTTTTATATGAGTATAAACATGAGGGTATTATAATAAAATCACCTCAAGAATTTTAGGTAATTACATTGATGGGTGCAAAAATGGGTAACTACTGAAGAAAATTAAAACAACTATATATTTTTGAAATAAGTGCGTCAAGAGCTTTCATATGAGTATAAACATGTCACTTAAAATGAAAAAATGGCAAAATTACCAATTTTCAAATTTGGGGATATGTTCTTGGGTAACCATAAAGAATTTTAGTCTAAAATTAATATTTTTGAAATCAGCACGCATAGAGCTTTCAGACAAATATAAACACGGCTTATAAATAATAAAAAACAAAAAAAAAATTTCTTACTAATTTTCGGGGTAGCAAGGGCTTTGTATTTTGGTTACCTGACCGCTTTACGAGCAATTTTTTTAATATATTTTTGAAATTAGCACGCCAAAAGCTTTAAAATGATATATTACTCGCCTATGTAGAGGGGCTGTGTTAAAAATTTTATTTTTAGGGGTCAGCCATTGCAGTGCCTTAGGGCATCAAGATTTTTTTGGGACTATCACCAAAATGTAGGACTTAAAGTTTCGCTGTCCCCTATACAAAGATTTTAGCAAAAATCGTAAAATTGACCCCCTTTAACCTCTCGGGGTACCCGACCCAGGTAGGTTACCCCTAACAAATTATATATTTTTGAGCTCAGGAAAGTATGGGCAATTGCAAAAAAAATTTCAAAACTCGATATAGAAAAGTTAGAAATTTGGCCGAAAAAAATCGACTGTAAATTTCGGCAATTCCCCCTTCACGTTTAAAATTTTTAAAAAAAAATTTCTTTTTAGGAGGTAGCCAAAAGTACAAGAACCTTAACGCGAGATATTTGCATATTGATCGCGGCGCGTTCAAAAGTTATAAGACCGCAAACAAAAAATTTTTTGTCAAATTTTTTTTAGTATCGCTAAAAATGAAATAGAGAGTAGTACTCACAATTAAATATATGTGAATACCAATTGGTATTCAGCATTTGTGAGCAGCTCAATGCATCCCTACCTCATACTTTCTCCTATTAAAAATCTAGCTGCTTGTTCTGACGTGCGTTAAACGTAGATTTAGCTGCCTCCTTACATGTATTGATTATATGCTTTAACATGAAAAGGAAGTACCACCTT
The DNA here is from genome assembly GCA_030248175.1 of Microlaimidae sp. YZB2_3. Taxonomy (NCBI): domain Eukaryota; kingdom Metazoa; phylum Nematoda; class Chromadorea; order Desmodorida; family Microlaimidae; species Microlaimidae sp. YZB2_3. The sequence continues at coordinate 12,791 of JASAMX010000398.1, forward strand.
CCGCTGTGACAGTTTAGACAACTTAGTGAATTCGGTGGATTCCTCCAGATTAAAATTGCTTTCTTCTGGTATACTACTCTTGCGTAAACATAAAACTTGCGTTTTTATCATGGGTGGCGCGGGAGCGCCATGGGGCGATTTAGCTCCGCGGCGCCTCGCCAACCATAATTAGAGAACGTGGGTAAATTTTGAAATTCATGTTCATCTCCTTCTTATTATTCTAACACTCAATTCTTAAAATCGATATTTCTTCTTCGTTACTGATTGATCAAAAATAAACATGATCTCATTGGAAAGAAAAAAAAATTGTGCAACTTTCTTAGAGCCACTTTTTTCATTTAGGTCCTTGGTATCAATTTA
>JASAMX010000401.1:0-53239 GCA_030248175.1 Microlaimidae sp. YZB2_3
GAACCACTACCAGCTTTCTGTAAAGATGATGGTTCTTATGCGGTTAGTAATTTCCAAAAAGCTGAGGAGCTTTGTAAAAAATTTAGCAGGTTCTGGAATCGGAACGAATCTCCTCCGATTAACATACCGGTTGAACCTGGATCTGCAGACCATTTTGATGCGAAGAAGATTTTGTTTATTCAGAACTTATTAAGTTACGACCTAAATCTTCCCTGGTCCAGATCAACTACACCCAAGAATGTTAAAGATGTGTGCACCTTATCTTTCAAGTTCTCTCACTAAATTAATTAACCGTTCGATTTTAGACTGCTGCTTCCCAGAACCTTGGAAACAAACTTCAATCACCCCTGTACCCAAAAAATCTACAGAAATTACATCAAACGATTTTCGTCCTATTTCACTAACAAGTGTGGTTTCAAAAATATGTGAAGCACATATTATCGAAATCTTAAAGTTTTATTTAGATCCACTACTTTCTATTATTCAATATGGTTTTCGCAGATGCCGAAATACAGTTGACGCCTTACTTATGTTTGAAGAAGATATTCGCGGCGGTTTTAATTGTTGTAGGTCCCGTGGTGCTTCAACTAAAGTTGTTGCTGTTTTTTTTGATATCAGTAAAGCGTTTGACTCAGTCCCTCATCAAAATTTACTAAAATGTCTGCAAAATGAATTTGGTGTTTGTAATAGTATTCTAAGTTATATTAAATCTTATCTTTCAGATCGCTACTTTAAGGTTAAAGTGGAAAATACTTTTTCAAGAAAGATGCCTGTCTTAAGCGGGGTTTTGCAGGGGTCTTAAAAATTGGGCCCTTTACTTTATATAGCTTATTGCAATTCTTTAGGATCCTTGGTTTTATCAACAAATTCCAAACTAATATTATATGCTGATGATCTGTGTCTTATCAAGCCAATAGTTACAAATCAGGATGAATTGGCTCTTAACGATGACATCAATTTAATAAATACTTATTTTTCAGATCGCTTTCTAACTGTCAGCACGTCTAAAACTAAATACATTATTCTTTCAGTGGGAAATCAAAATACTTTTTTATATGTTGATCTAAAGCTCAGCAATCATATAATTGAGAGGGTTAAAAATTATAAATATTTGGGATTGACTGTAGATGAGCGTTTGTCTTGGAGCAAACATGTGGAAATTAAAAATGTGGCATTACGTAAATCTACTGGTGCCCTAACTAAACTGTTAGGTAAAAATGTTAGTTCCAAAATTCTTAATCAAATATTTTTTAGTACAATCTTTCCATCAATGGCATATGGACTTGCAGTTTATTACCCAGTGTTCCAAAAAGACAGACTTTTGTTAGATAAAGCTCTTAAATCTGGACTCCAAATGATTTTCAAAAACTATGTCAATTCATATGAACACCTACAACATCTAAGTGGAATTCCTTCAATAGGATTAACTGCAGCAAGTTATCGAACAAGGCTCATTTATTCTTATCACCATGAGTTTAGGATTCCGCCCCATGACTATTTCTATTTGACTGCAAACCATAATCTCAGAAGATCTTAACGTCGGCAAAATAATCGTTATGAGTATGAACTTCCTACTAAGTCCCTGAATCGTTCAAACTTTTCTGCTTTAAGGCAAAGTATTAGACTTTGGAATAGTGTAAATACAGATTTGTGTGAACTTAACAAAAAGCTATTTTATTGTCGCATGCGTGATTGTAACTTTTTGGAAAATTTCGCGCGCTTTCGATCGCTTGATCTGCATACTACGAAAGATAACTAGGAGATACCGTAATTATCCATTATGGTGACGCTTATGTAAATTGCATACTTCATGTATAAACAGAGTTCCAGTGCAAGGTGTCTATATAAATACACGTAATGTGTGTGTGTGTGTGTGTCTGTCTGTCTGTGCGTTCCCTAACTCCTCCCTAACCACTCATAGGATTAAGGTGAATGAGGTATCGTTGGAAAGCTTATACCCCAGGGAATGTCGTAAGGGGGTTGAAATTTTGAAACAAGATACATGGACATCTTTATAATGGACAACGCGTTTTCACCAAAGGGGGACCCTATGGATTTCTGAACTTAAAAAATTTTTTTCAGGAATTGGCTTAAACTTATTGGTAAGAGTAATTAGCCAATGCAAAGCCAGAATATCATGTTTTTTGGAAAAAATGAACATGGACATCTTTATACTGGACAACGTTTTTTCACTTAAGAAGGGAATGATTTCGCTCCCCAACCACAAAACGTATTGGGATAAATGAGATATCATTGCAAAGTTTAAAGTCCGGGGAATGTCATAAAGAGGTTCAAATTTAGAAACATTTTGCATGGACATATTTAGCCTGAACAACTTTTCAACTTCAACAACTTCATCATTTTCACGAAAGGGGGAACCTATGAACTTTGGAAATTAAACATTTTTTGTTTTTGAATTGACTCAAACTAATTGATAAGAGTAAGTAGCCAATGTAAAACCAGAATGTAATGTTTTCTTGGTAGGATTAACATAGACATCTTAATACTGGAAAAGTTTTTTCACTAAAAAGGAGAACGACCTTCCTCACCAACCAGAAAAATGATTGGGCTAAATGAGATACCATTGCAAAGCTTACAGGTCGGGGAATGTCATAAAGGTGTTGATTTTTACAAAAAATTCCATGGACATCCTTAGGCTGGACAACGCATTTGCACAAAAACGGGGGCCCTATGGACTTTGGAAGTTGAAAATTTTTTTGTCGTTATATAAGCTTAAACTTATTGGTTAAAGAATTAGTCAATTAAAAGCCAGAATATTATGTTTTTCTGGAAAGATGAACATGAAAATCTTTATACTGAACAACGCTTTTTCACCAAAATAGGAATGGACCCTTCTCCCCAACCGCAGAAAAAATCAGGTTAAATGAGATATCATTGCAAAGCTTGCAATTCGGGGAATGTTATAAAAAGGTTAAATGTTTAAAAAACAACATGGACATTTTTGATTTGGACAACACAGTTTCACCAGAGGGGCCCCATATATTTTAAAAGTTTTTATTTCTATAGCTAATTGTTGCTATTTTCATTGCTATTTATTACCAATAGATATTAGTAAATAGAAACCCAGAGTATCATTTTTTTGGAAAAAATTAACATAAACATTATTATATTGGACAACGAATTTTTTTGAAAGTTGGTATGGCCCTTCCTCCTTAACTACAAAAAAAGGCCTATGAGATATCATTGGAAAGCTTACAGCTCAAAGAGTGTCTTAAGGGGGTTAAATTTTTTTAAAAAATAACATGGACAACTGTATGCTGGACAAACCATTTTTACCAAAACGACGGAAGGGATCATCCTTACTAACTATTAAACGAAATGAGTTAAATGAGATAGCATTACAAAGCTTACAATTCAGGGAGTTCTGGATTGAATTTCGAGAAATTAGCAAATTAATCTAAGAAATACAGATATAATTATTTTCAGCCGTATGGCTGACACGGGATACTTGTTTTAAAAACAGTTTCTAAAAAACAGTTTAAGGTATTACATTTTAATTATTTGTAAAAATAGTACAAAAATAAGACAGAGCTTTAAAGGTCAGTTGCTCCGGAGCTCCAGAAAAACGGAATTTCGCAGCTCCAGGAAACATCATTACTACAGATACTCACTATATCTTTTTGTATTAAAGTTCAACAAGGACTGATTTCGAAATTGTTTCGAGTAAATTAGAATCAATCTCGAGGCAGTAACTTGTTTCCAAGACAGTTAGGAAACAAGCAAGTTCGAAGCAGGAAGGAAGCTGGTATGCAAATGTGGCGGATCACCAGGAGAAAAATAGGAAGCAAATCTGAAGGGGAAACAGATAAAAAAAAGGTGGTGGTTAAGCAGGTGATATTTAGGAGATAAGCAGAACGCAGCTGGGAGATAATGAAGTAAAAAGCATATTAACAAAGCATTGGCGTTTGAAAGTTTAGTATAGGATGCACTAGAGAATTATACATACACGTTGGAGTTTAAAGGAACCTCGAATTCGGGTACTATTCGTGATTTGCGGCTATATGTTTTGCTTTGTTGGAATGAAAGTAGAAGATTCCCGCGCTCATTGGAAATCAATTTTTTCCAGGCGCTCATTGACTGAAAGTGATTTCATAGCGTGCTAATTCTGTGGAAATCTTTAACACTGAACAACTTCCCTTCAAATGGGAGGGTTTTTCATTTTCGTGTACGGAAAAAATAGGCAAACATGATGCAGTGCGAAGACAAATTTGTGATTTTTTTAAAAAGTGTGACGATACGTCGCCTTTAAATAAAATGCATAAATTTTAGGAACCCGGATAACTTATTTATAAGGAAATTTGGAATTTTTAAACAGTTATTAATATCTCTCGTGTTTTGAAACACATAATAATCTGTTCTTGATGCTTTTATTGATCAAATAGGGCTCTGTGTTTATATATTTTTAAGGATATAGTGCGATCGTGTTTTATGACGCAATCGGTTACCGCGTTGCTGTCGTTTAACAATGCAAAGGTACAGAGGGTTGAGTAAGAGGTTTCGTTGTTCGGATATTTTAAAATAATATAATGCACTATAATTATAAAAAAAATATTTAAAAAATTTATGCAACTGAAATAATGTAATTTTCGCTCTGTATTAGAAATGATTCACTACTGCTTACTAACGCTGTGTCTAATTGTTATTTTTTGTCCGATTTTACCTAATTTACCAACTTTACAGAAATAAGACTCGCTTTAACGTTAATGAAACAGGTGGCAGTATTAGAGAGTATGAACTTATTTTAAGGTTTAAGAGAGCAATAGATTAGTTTTGAATAAGGTTTTTCAGTGTAGGAAGAGGGTACAATGACTACTAGCGCCAATCATATGTAGGGGGAAAATTGAGAAACAGCGAGCGACTAGTACATTTTTAAGGTTAAAAATATTTCAATTATTTATTGGTTCAAAATCTCGACCTCTTCTCTTCCAAACTTCTTAAATACTTCTTCATATTAAAGAGGCAAAAGCATTTTATGGGATTTTTAGTTTTTTTCCGCTTCGTAGGTACGGCGCTGCTGGCGCACTTGGTTCCAAGTTTTTAATGTTTCAATAACAGAAAATGCTTCTTTTTAAAAGTTTAGAATGGAATTTTTAAAATTAATTTTTAAATTTTGAATAGTTTAAACCAATATTAAAATAACCAGAATATTAAAAAAACCCATGTAGGTTTGAAAATAATTAAAAAAAAACAAATTTCAACTTTAATTTTGCTAATTCGAAATCATTGTTTCCGAAAATATTATTTTATTTATATTTATTAACTATTTTGACTTTTAATTAAAAAAAAACCGAAACTTATTTAGCACAAACTGATATACAAAAGCACTTCAACATAGTAAAACATATCATCGTGTAGCAATTTTACTTATATATAGGTTTAAACTAAAAAAACTAAGAAACTACGATTTTTTATTTTTTGTACCCTTTCTCGTACAGTAAAAGAAGCTTATTCAGAATTAGTCTATATTCAAATAATTCGAAGAATTTCTTCTTGATTGTATAATGTTTTCAAAAATGTTAGGTAAAACTAGGCTAAAACTAAAAAAACCATTCATAAAAAAGACACAAAGAAAATCTGATTTATACTTTATCCTAAGTGAAAAAAATTTAGAAGCAAAAAATTTCAAAAAGAAAATCCAAAAAAAATTTTAACGTCGTTTTCATAATAGCTTTTTAAAACGCAATAGAAAAACTTTAAAAAATTTTATCAGTTAAGAATAACTAAAATTTAGGTTCTGTTAAACACTAGCCATTTTGACAAACTGGCCATAAAACAAACAAAACTGGCCATAAAACCAACAAAACTGAAAAAAGGTTTAATAAGTCTTATAATATATTAACATCGGAACCGGGACAATTCGCTCCCGTCAATTCGCTCCCGGACAATTCGCTCCCGGGAAAATTTGCTCCCGCCCATTCGCTCCCGGATAATTCGCTCCTGGACAATTCGCTCTTTGAACCATTCGCTCCCTGGACAATTCGCTCCCGGGACAATTCGCTCCCGGGACAATTCGTTCCCTGAGAAAATCCATTCTTGGAGAAATTGTAGGAGGGACAATTCGCTTCCTGGACAATTCGCTCCTGGGAGTTTTTATAAACGCAAATCTTATCAAACCTACTTCATTAGGGACAATTCGCTCCCTGGACAATTCACTCCCTGCCCAATTCGCTCCCAAAATTTTTAATAAACTCGATTCTTACAAAACTTACTTTATTGGTGGACAATTGAGTCCTTGTAGAATTCGTTTTCTGTACAATTCGCTTGCTCCCTCTGGAAAAACGAATTTTTGGTGAAATTAATAGGAAGTATTTTGCTGCCGTTACTTCTAATAAACAAAATTTTTATAAATCATTTTGTTTTTTGTTTGGGAAACTTGCTTCTAAAAGGTTTTGATTTTTTAAAATTTGTTTCACTATATTTATATTTACTTCTTTTTGATATTTATTTATATTCAATCACGGATTGTTTTCTGTAAAAGATAAGATGGCTGCCCGAGCTTTCTTCCAAAACAAATAAACAATTCACTTCCACAGAATATCTCGCCAGCGCAATTTTTAATGAAAAACTCATTTCCACTACTTTTGATTACCCTTTTGTTGTTATTGGTTTTCTGATTATAGTAAACAATAACCGATTGATTGTACGGGTTAAAAAATCCAAATGGAATTGATTCACCACCAAAAAGATATTTCGCCAATAAATTAGGACAAAAAAATTTTCCTAAGATTTTTTTTAGAATCAATGATTACATTACTACCCACCCACCGGTAATTCATTCTGACAAAATAAATGATTTTTTAGTTATTTTTTTTGTAAAAATGATGTGTAATTTATTTATTGTTTATTATTAATTTATTTGTCATATAAACTAACCTATTTTGTAAAACTATATAAACTAAACTTAAAAATAAGTGAGCATAACAGAATGCTTAGTTTTTGCATATTATATTGTTTTTATAAAAACAATGTTTATTATATCCATTTAACAGTTTTTTATATTTCATAATTAACCAAAATAACTTCTTTAAAAGGCATATAAGCAACGTTAAAAAGATAAGAAAAAAACATTAAAATTAATATTAAAATTTATAATTAAAATTAAATGAGATCATATAAATGCATTTAAATAAACCAACTGTTTTCTTTTGATTTCTAAAAAATAAATATAGCTAAATTAATATTTAAATCGTTATAGTTTAAATTAAATAATCTTGATTTTCTTAGTTTAAAGAAGCAATATACTTTTTTTAGTTTGATTTTTATTTGTGTCAATCGAGGATTATTTTATTGACTGTAAAATAATTACATTAAAATACAATTATAGTTCAAAATTTTTTTCCACACTAAGAAAAAATAAGTTGTATTAAAATATAAACTAATTCTCGCAATAATCAAGAATTTATTTAAAAACTTGGCATTAACAGATTTTTTGGTGCAAACGCAATTTGTTTCTTATGAAATCTTTTCCAAAATGACGAATTTCTTGTGAACGGATATAAATGAAAGACCTGTGCACGGTCTGGAAATGCCCCCCCTGTTTTATTGCCCCCCCCCCGCCAAAAAATGAAAAAGTACCCTTAAATTATGACGCAATTTTTGACCTATGATGACGCCATCATCGCAACTTTTTTGCAGTTTTTAGCCTATTTCAATGTATTTTAAGCCATTTCAGACCTATTTTTATCTTATTTTCGCTTTTTTTGTCCCTTTTTTCTCTTTTCCCTTCTTTTTTTTCTTTTTTTTTCTATTTTTTTTTCTTTCCCCCCTGCTTGCCCCCCCGTTTTATTGCCCCTTCCCCGTTTCAAAAAAGTTGCCTCCCGTGCCCTCCCCCGTTTTGGAATTGCCCCCCCCCGTTTAAACCCCGAAGGGGCAGTGCACAGGTCTGAATGAATAAACTTTAAATTGTCCCCAATGAAGTAGGTTTAATAAAAATTACGTTTACAAAAACTCCTGGGAGCGAATTGTACAGGGAGCGAATTTTCCCTCCTACAATTAATCCAACAATTGATTTTCCTAGGAAGCGAATTGTCCTGGGAGCAAATTGTTCAGGGAGCGAATTGTCCAGGGAGCAAATTGTCCCGGGAACGAATTCTCCAGAAGCGAATTGTCCCGGGAGCGAATTATCCGGGAGCGAATTGTCCCGGGAGCCAATTGACTGGGAGCGAATTGGCGGGAGCGAATTGTTCCCAATTCATCAACATCAACTAACATTCGTTGAAAAAAAATCTCGATGGGAAAAAATATCCCATTTGAACACGGAGGTATTTCGGTGTTTAAAAATGTTCACAGAATTATGATGCTATAGAATGCCAAAAAATTAGACCTCCAAATGAACGAGGAAATTTCCAGTGTTAAGCTCCTGCAACTTTGATTCCCATAGGGAGCAAACAAAACATACCACTGCAAATCACGAACACAATGTAGTTTGAGGGTTTTTAAAATTTCAAATTTTTCCCAACAAAATTTACTTTTTAAGGTCTCTCAGTTTTTAAAAGTTTCTGGTAAACTGTATATAAAAACTGGTGCATAAAAGTAGTTTATATAAAACAAATGAGTCAATAAAAAGCCTATTTTTGCGATTTGGTTGAACTCAAACTCAAATGGTTTGACCGATGGGAAAAAATTTTTTAGGACGTGATTCGATTTGGCCTTTTGTGTCGTCTTAAATTTTCGCAGGGGATATTTTTATCTTAAACCAATTTGCGAATTGTAAGAATTAATTGATCTTAATTTGTTTTTAGGTGTTTGAAGAAATTAAAACTTTTCCGAAAGATGTACCATCAAAAAAGTTGTTTATCAAGTTAAATTTACTGTAAAAAAGTGTCACTTTTTAAGTGACATGTCGCTTCTGCAGGGAATTTGACTCGAAAACTGTTAAACCTGCGAATAGTATTATTTCGACGAAAACCGAAAAGTAAAGATGGCACTGTCTTAATTCCAAAAAATTTTAAAAGATGTAGTTGAAAAGTGAAAGAACTAAATTTTACTTTTTCACCAACTTTTAGAAAAGATTACGAATTAAAATTGATAAAATAGGCTGTTAAAGAGAAAAAAAATCATTGTTCTGCTAAATTTTGCTTCTTTTTTGAAATACCAGCTAATTAAAATTGCGTTCGCAATTTTTTTACTGTATTTGATTTAAATAAACAATTTTACTAATTATACCTCCTGATTTTCAAAGCTCCGCCGTATTTTTGTGCTAAATTTTTGAATAATCAGAGAGTAATGCCATAGATGATTTCATCAAACGTTTTTGTAAACTCTTTTTGTTTTATAACTTATTAAAAAAATATAAATTGTCCAAAAAATCTGAATAAAAAGCTTACATTATTGTATCTCTTCAGGTTCGAGATTAGTAAACTTTGAAATCAGTCATTTAAAAAACAAAGTCCGGGAGATTATTTCTTTGAAATTTCCAGAGCATCGGAATATAATATTCGAGGATAGGAACACCACTTTTAAAAGTATCACTTGCAGTTTTTAGTAAATGGGCAAAATCATTTATCCTTTATCTTTGGATATCTAAAATCAAGCTTGAGTTAGTTTGAAATAAAACTTAAAGTACGACAACAAAAGTAAAAAAAAAAGATTAGTCAAAATACTAGAAAAGAGGAGTTCTATTGCAATTTGTTCCAGCCGAAATTCTAGACTGCAATATCTTATTTTCTATGAAATTAAATTCTTTGTTTTATACTTTTATTCAATTCTAGATTCTTGGTTTGCTGTTTGAACTTTGAAGAATTAAATTATGACAAATAGTGGTAACTTTAATCATTATGCTAAGTTTAATTAAAAGAGTGTTAAATTGTGGGTTTCCAACACGAACAATAATGTTACAATCACTTGCTTTTTACAATGAGACAGGAAGGAAAGAAATTTGCCAGAGGGGTTTCCTTTAACATCTTTTATTGTTTTGCGGGTAATTGGCACTAAAGCGCTTGTCATTGTTGTGGGCAACAGGATTGCTTTTCCATAAGTAGTAAAAGGGCCGTTTAGTTTTTTTCTTTTCCATTTAAAGAGCGTCCATGATCTTGTTTATGTCACCATTCTGAACGTTTAACCTTATTTTTGAAATTTGAGTTACATTGGTTCTCATTAAACTTTGTACAGCTAAGCTCAGTTGTATGTGGAATATGATAATTTTGTTCGGTTGTTTTGCTGCTATTCATTTAGTCTTTGGACAAGGTTAGTAATACAAAGCTTAAATGTCAAAGTAAAAAGTTGTATATGTGCACGGTAATTTCCTTATTTTGAAATCGTATTTTACTGGAGTTTATATTTGAACATGAATATTTTAAAAATTAACTTGGAATTTGGAGTTTTTGATCCACTTAATTTCGAGACTTTGAAGAGGTTAGATTTGTATAGGAAATTCCCGTTCACACTGAAGGGCGTGCGGTACCGTTAAAGAAAAAAATAGCTTTCAAAACGCAGCAAAAACTCTTATACATAAAATTACATTTTTTATGGAATAAGGTGGATTACTGTTATACTAATTTAACGGCTTTACATTTTTTTTGGTTTTGGTTTTTTTACATTGGGTTTGCAAACGACACGAAATTCAAACTGAAACTCTGTAACTACATAAAAACTTTACTTGGTACGGTGTCTTTGGAAGTGGAGACTTGGAAACTTGGAGCCGTCGAAAAACTCTAAGAGCTTGGAGCCTTTGAAAACTTGGACTTAAAAATCAAAAAAAAAAGTTCGGGGATAGTTTAAGGTAGAACTTCACAGTTTTGACCACTTGGACTACAAGTCGCATATCATTATAAATATTAATTTTTGGCCCATAAAAGTGGGGTGCTATAAAAAGTTAAGAATCTGTGCTATCCAGTGGTTATAAAAACATCACCGAAAAGTTTGTCCAGTTCGCAACAGATGTCCATGTATTCTACCTCTGAAAACCACAATAAGGCCTTTTAAAAAAAATTGATTCGTTATTTTTGGGCGAAATTTTATAATAAATTAGGGTAATGTAGGGGACAAGTTTCAGAGGTGGTTTGGGTTGAAAATCATCTCAGGATTTTTTTTAAATTGCAAATAAGACTTTTTTCACAAAAATATATAGTGAAAAAAATCCTGAAGTCCTTTTTTAATCGTTTATAATAAAAAAAATGGTAAAAGCCTATATCTAACTATTTCCAAACTTTCGTTTAAAAATAACGAATCAATCTTTTTTAATTTTCGTTTAATGTTCTTTTAATTGTCGCCTAGAAACTACATTTTGAACCATTCCTTTAAAAGGTCCTTTTAATCGAAAATCTCAGAGGACCCAGTAGCCGAGTGGTTAGTACGTCGCGCTATCCTCGTATCCATGGGTTCGAGTAGTCGCTCGACCATATTTTTAACGCCGAAAAAAATTTTTTTTTATTTTTTAGCTTTTAATTTAAACACATATTTTATTATTTAAGATACGCTAAATAGAAAATGAAAAAATAGAATATTTTTGGTAATAAACTTTATTAATGTTTTGTATTTTTGACATGTATTTTATTGATGTTATTTGATGATTGTGGACGATAACATTTTTTTACAGAAAAATGAATGTCAAAAATTGAATCAGCAGGTCAAACTACGTATAGTAAGATGTAATTCAAAAAGATCTGTCGTCAAAAAAAAAACTGTGAAGTTCTACCTTAAGGCTTTGTTTTGGCTTTGGGATTTGTTTCAGCGAGTTCAAATTTTCGAATCCTAGTTCCGCACTCCCGGCTTCAAGTTCCTCATTTTGGCTCTAAGTTTCCTCAGCAAGAAGGACCCTTTACTTATTTTGTTTTGATAAAATAAAAAAAAGCTAATGCTTTTTTTTATTTATTTTACTCACTGGTTACATTTTTTTCCGAAAATAATTACCAATTTTTAAGCCCAGCCCAAATTCAGATCCACAAAATTGCCAATTTTTTTGCCCTCGCCATGTAATTTTTAAAAATATCATTGACATGCACCAGCTTTTATTTAAGTACTTGCTTTTTTTTAAGTAGCAGCATAATATATTTGCGGCTCTAAACACATACGTGCACTTTTTTGTTTCAAGACTTAAAAACGTTTTTCCGATTATTTTTTTCAGTCGTTTTGTTGCGATTTCTGCGCTTCTCACTTAATTCGGCTCGGTTGCTGGAGTTTTTGCGAATGAACTTCTTCCAAGCTGAATTGTTTTCTTTGTGGCGCATTGGCAGACCTTACGTCTTGCATACTGAAGGTCCCTGGATCAAGTCCCAACTGAGACACGCTGCATTGTGATAGTATTACTTGTTAATGTTGTAATATGTAGTATTTGGTTGTGCATGTGCATGTATTTAAAGATGAATTCTATCAGGGTGAAAATAGATGAGTGGTAAAGTAACCACTCGTTCTTTGAGAAAATATCACGTGCAAAGAAACACATGACGCAACTAAATAATAATTGGTTACACAACCACTGAAAACTTTTTTTTAATTTTTCTCGCTCACGGGTTTATTGTTTATTTCTTCCTGGCGGAGAGCGGTTACGCCCTTAATTTCAGCCTGGAAGACGTTAGCTTTAGTCCTGAGTAACATCGACTTTGTGTATCCTGTTTTGTGCGAAATTAATAAACAATAAACTATACTATTTACACTTAGACGGGTTTAAGTTTTAGTTTGGCTAGGCGAATGAATATAAAAGATTTCTAAAGAGGAAAACCATACTCGTGGTTCTGAAACCTTTTTTAATACCCTGTCTTGTTTTGAATTAGATATCAAAAATAAAATGATCACTACTAAAAAAATAAAATACTAAAATAAAATCCAAGTCAGTAAAATATATCTTTTAATAGAATTGCGAATTACTTAACATGAGGTTAAAATTCATGTTAATATTATATCTTGTTTAATTCCTGATACTTTGATTTTGTAAACAATAAATTTAATTTTTTTTAGATCCTTCATGTGTTGATAAACTGCCGAACTGCCATCTTCACTTGGGGCTGTGTACAGCTGTTGGGGAAGAGGTTTTTCAAAATCACTACTGTCGAAGGTACTCTTGTTCTTTTTTTAAATAATGATTGAGGTGGTGATAGGGCTAAATATTGATTAAAAATAAGTTGACAGTAAATATATTTTATCAATTAATATAGCAGTGTTAGTTAGCCAGATTAGCTGAGGTTATGTAAGTAAGTAAGTCCTTTCAATTTTTTTATCTAAATACTTTCAATTTTCCTGATATGTATTTAAAGCTGTTTTTCTTTTTAAGCTTTAGTATCATAAATATAATGCTTACAAAATAATACAGGGGTACTTAAATCTGAACCAAAACCTTTTAAGTCTCTTGAATTTAAAATTTTATTTAATAACAATATTTATTTAACAATTTCTATATGCTTAAAAGGTATTTGCGCAACTTTTTCCATGCCAATTATAATGCCGGTGTAGCGGGATTTCTTTTCCCCCTTCTTTTTTCCCCCCCGAAAAGACTATCCCGGTAAAAAGCCGGAATAGTTTTTCCCCCCGGAAAAACCATCCCGCTTAAAAACTGGGATATTCTTTCCCCCCCTCTTTTTTATATTGTTAATCGTTTCTTATGAACTTTAGCTTGATTTTAAGGTTTTGCTTAGGCTGCTTAGGGAAACTAAGGTTTAAAATGGTTAAAGTAGTTCATGGGTTTTATTTAAATAATTTTATGAATTTATGAAAGTATCATGATAACAAAATAACCATTTTAATTTAATACGTTTTTGAAGAATGCGCAGAATTAATATTATAAACTTTATGCAAATTTTTGAAGGGGGGGAAGAATATCCCGGGATAGCTTTTCCGGTGGAGAAAAATTTTTAGGGGGAAAAATATCCCTTGACACCGTTTTATGCCCATTATAATGCCTTTGTAATTTTAATAATTTTTAAAATTCATATGGAAGAAATTTTAATATCAATTTTAATTTGAAAGGAAATTAATGCTGAAAGTCTTGGAGTCAAAACAAAAATAAATTGAGGTCTAAAATGCAAACGTGATGTTGTGTTTTTTTTGCATTCGCCTAAACCTAAGCATAAATTTAAATTTAAGCCTAAACCAATTGTTTATTTAAAGGTTTAAATCTTTTCAACAGTTTAAATTATGTAATTATAATTTTCCAACTGCCCGAATTTCCTTTTCGCGCTTACAAGTTTTCTGTACTGATCTTTTCTAAAAACATTCTTTCCATTTGGGAACCATTTTGCAGAACCTGCAGCAAGTGCGGTGTTTCTCCGGAAAATTATGTTCCCCCTTGCAAGTACGACTGGGCACCCAATAACGAAGAGGCGAAACAACGATTTTCCAATGGTCAGCTGCATTTCGCATGGAACTTGTACAAAACCATCCCAGTGTAAGTTATATTTTGGCATTTAATACTGTGTACATTTACAATGTTTTAATAAAAGAATGCCATGTATGAGGAACATTTACTAATCATACTGAAAAAATTTGTTTTTTGTAGCTAGACAAATTATCAATAAAAAAACTAAAATAACAATCTAAAGTCATTTGTTTTAATCAGGGAAGAGCGCGGAGCGCTCTTTCCCTTATATTAAATGGGTTAAGTCACTGCGCGGTTAACCGTTGTTGATGGCGTCATCGAAAATCACAAAACCTTTAATAGTTTTTTAGCCAATTAAAAATTTAAACATTTTACATAACTAAAATATTACCCATATTTTTCTGATATTAAAAACCTAAAAACTTTTGCTAAACATACCTGAATTTCATACTAATAAGCTTAATTTGCTTAAATTTTTTTTTTTTTTTTTTTTTTTTTTGGGGTCCCCCAAAAATTTTTTCCTGTGGTAAATATTTGGAGCTGATTTTTTGCACGTAGATGCTAAATTGCCCCCTCACCTGAATTTTATTCTCGTATATGCTCTATTGCCCGTAGTTAAACCTCTGTTCATGTGAAAAACGACCAGTTTTTTTCTAAGTTACGCATTAGGTACTGGGGTACTTGTGTGACACTTTTTTTCCTTACTGAATTACATATTAAGTAACTTCATTCAGTAATACACATTCTCTTGTGGTTATTTTTTTGGTTTAAATTATAATTCCTTATCTTTTTATAAAAATTACTAATTTTCAACGGGAAGAGCGAAAAAATATCCTTACCACTACTTAGCAGCCATATGGCAACAATAAAAATATTTAAAATAATAAAATGAAATAAATCTTGGGTGACGTGTGAGCGCTGCGGGATACAATGTTTCAATAGACGGAAATTTATCAAAATCGAAACAGAAAAAAACTCTTTTTTATATGGAATACTAAGAAGCTACAATCACTCTAAAAATTTAATGCGAGAAAAGACATGTCTGGGTAACCTCGTAAAATTGTATGGAACCTGGAAAAACCATTTACAATGGTGTGGTTTTGTTGTTTAAAAATAAACCATCAATCCAGAAAAATCAAGCACAAAACAAAAGTCCAAATAAAGCTAATTTCCAAAAAAGTGGTTAAATCAGGTCTAACTAAAAAAATTTAAACCAAAGAAAAACACACTATTTTATATGGTTCTTTCAAGTTCCATACAATTTTACGGAGTTACCCAGACTTAATTTTTGTATAGTATACTGCTTAAAATTACATTGAAGATTTGGATATGAAAATAATTGTATTCATATCATGAGGAGACCATGAAGTTTCTTTTAAAATGAGTAAATTTTTTAATGTTTTATATGTTTAATAAATGACATTGAATGCAATGCATTAAAAGGCTGAAATTCTAGCAAAAGACGAAACAAAGTTTCGAAAAAAAGCCTTATATTAAATGGAATAGTATAAAGCTACATAAGTCTAAAAACTAAATGCCAGAAAAGACTGAAACAAGTCTCTTTAAAACCTGTAAATTAATAACAGATTTTGTGAAATTTTCAGAAAAACAAAACCGAATAAAAACAATACGTGTAAAAGCTTTAGTTTGCGTTTTTTAACCATTAATAAAACTTAATTCACATAAATTTCTCTCAAAGTGGATTAACTTTTTACATGAGTTAACCAGCTGTAAATACCACAGTATTAGTTAAGTCACACGTCGTCAAAACGATACAAAAAAAGTATAACGCAAGCGTCACAGTAACCATGAAAAATTTCTATAAAAATAAGTTATCGCATTGCGCATTAAATTTTGTAGTTTATCATTATTTTCGTATAAAGCAAAACATACAGCCATATTAACGGCTTTTTAAAATCAAATATCAAGTTTTAAGTCCGAAAAACATTGAAAAATTCAGATTTAATATAAGGCGACTTTTTCTTTAATGTTTCTATTTATTACATAAAACAAATTAGCTGTCAATGTATTTGTTAAATTAAAAGTCGCCTTATATTAAATCTGAATTTTTCAATGTTTTTCGGACTTAAAACTTGATATTTGATTTTAAAAAGCCGTTAATATGGCTGTATGTTTTGCTTTATACGAAAATAATGATAAACTACAAAATTTAATGCGCAATGCGATAACTTATTTTTATAGAAATTTTTCATGGTTACTGTGACGCTTGCGTTATACTTTTTTGTATCGTTTTGACGACGTGTGACTTAACTAATACTGTGGTATTTACAGCTGGTTAACTCATGTAAAAAGTTAATCCACTTTGAGAGAAATTTATGTGAATTAAGTTTTATTAATGGTTAAAAAACGCAAACTAAAGCTTTTACACGTATTGTTTTTATTCGGTTTTGTTTTTCTGAAAATTTCACAAAATCTGTTATTAATTTACAGGTTTTAAAGAGACTTGTTTCAGTCTTTTCTGGCATTTAGTTTTTAGACTTATGTAGCTTTATACTATTCCATTTAATATAAGGCTTTTTTTCGAAACTTTGTTTCGTCTTTTGCTAGAATATTATATATTTTTGTGATTTAATTCCAAATAAATAAATACATAGCAATTATTTTGTAAAAACCAATAATTAACCGAACAAAAATAAACAAATTTTTTTTTTTTGCAAAAACCTACTTTAAATTTCCCATGTCATACAATATAAACAACACTAAGCTTTCGATCAGCCCATTACATAAAATTCCTTAACTTTTAAAATTTTTTTAAAGCCTGACTTAACTTTTTTGAAAAGCCAGTAAAAAAAATTTTATTTTATATAAAACAGGGAAATTTTTTTTTTCTCCCCCTCTTACTTCTTTTGGGCGTCCTCTTTTAGGTTCTGTTATTTTTCTTATTCTGTGGAACAACTGAAAAACTTTTTCGGACTCCTATATAATATTAAAATTAATTAAGAAAAAAACATTTTTTTCCAAAAAACTAAAACATTTTTATTTAAAAAAAAACATGAACTAAAAACAAACAATAAATCCCAACACAACCTAAGTTGTTCAAAACTTGAATTTTTTTAACTATGTAAGTTTTTTACAGTCGATTAATACAATAGCAACAAATTTCGAGTAAACTTGTTTTGCAAACGAAATGGAGTTTAGAATTTTAGCTGTCTTGGTTAGGGCAACAAACTTAAAAAAACGGTTCTTCATCATAACGAGTTTTAATCAGTGACAGATAAGATATAAATTCATAATACAGTAATTTATTGGTTTTAATTTTTGTTTTAAAAGGTTTAGGGAAAAACCCGAGATGTTTTATCAAACTCTGTCCTTTTCGAGCATTTGAAACCTGAAGATATTTCCTTAACTTATGGAAAATACGAAAACGCTTTAAGACGATCGGTAAATTATAAGAAATAGTTATTAGCTTATAACGTTTATTTATTCATTAGCATGTTGTTTGAAATTAACTTTAAAAAACCCAGTGTAAAATTTTCAGCTCATGCGGTGATTTTAAATTTTTCCCTCAAGCTACTGGCGTCCAATTGTGTTTACAACGGTAGGATTTTATATACCGAATTGTTTTGCGATCAGTTTGGTTACCCTGTTGTATAACTTCTGCAACTGCTGTAGGCATGAAACACGACGATAAGACTTAAAGCTATTGCACTTTAACAAATATTACGCTGCTTGGTCCTCATAAATTTAATAAGACTAATGGGTGAAAACTGCTATTTTTTGTTTGTTTTAAACGATTGTTAATCATCTGTTGTACTGTATTATAATATAAAACATAAAAAATTATAGCATAAACTAAAAAGATATTAAGATTCACATCTTGCATCAACTGCAAAATTTATATCAATTCCAACAGGAATTAACAATTTCACTATTTAATGGTTTTCTTATGGGCCAACGAAGTAACAAAATTTTTGCAAAGTTTTTTCACTACTTTTAATAAGTTTTTCATTTCATGGAAATTCCCAATTCCGTTCGATATTTATATTTCGTTGTCTCTACAAGTCTTTTATAAGTCAAATCCATATAAAACCAACGAATTACATTTCGATTAATTTTATTCCCGTAACAAATTTTTATATTTAGGGTAACTGACTTAATTTCAGCCACGCCTTAATTTCGGCCACCAATTTAGGGTGTTAGAAAATTGGCTTATTTTTAAAACACAAAAGAACTAGCACAAAAGTAACTGGATTAATGTTGAATAAAGTGTTTTTGCAAAAGTTTTTTTTATTTTTGTTATTCTACATTATCAACATTTTCATACAAAAAGTGAATTTTTTGTGATTTTCCTAATTTTTACTTTGTGTTTAAACTGCATCAAATTTAGAAAAAAGCAATATATAACCTTAAAATATCTTCTATTTAAGGCTCAAAGTTGTTATTTTTGATGTTTTGATACTTTCTTCAAAATCACTTTGCAATGCTTTTAACTAACTGCGCATTTTAAGATTCAGTTAATATCGGTCACCTGAAAATTTAGGTGAAAGAACCTGCCGTTTTTTGCTGTTTTTAAATATCATTGTACTACCGTATTTATAAAGATTTTTTTTGCTCGTTTGACTTTGTTTTGACGTTTTTTAAGCCAAAAATAAAAATTGAACAAAAAATACAAGTTATTAAAACTTCTTTTTTTAAGGTTTTGACATAATTATTTAAAGTCTTGCTAATAAGTATTAAAGTTCGCAAACGGGAAAAATTAAGTTATATGTACCAAGAACAATACCTAAGGGTAAATTTGCAACTTTTAGACATTTTTATTGTTCGTTTAAGCAATAGTTGTGGCCAGTTTTTTGTAGGTGGCCGAAATAAATGGCACGCGCCTTAACTTCGGCCACTTTAAAAAAATATTAAAACCTTCACTGATTTTGAAGTGTAACAGAAATATTAAAATTTTGCACTGGAATAACAAATATAGCTATTGTTTGATTTGTAGGCCAAATTTTGGCTTGATTGGAAAAGCCAGAAAAAACTTATTCAAAAAAATTAAAAAAAGGTGGCCGAAAATAAGTCACTTACCCTACACCTATATTTCGTCGCCACTACAGCAAAATGCGCCAAAATCATTATAAAACACTGTGACTTATCTGTAGTTAATAAAGTGCTGTTTCAAATTTAAAACGAGTCACAATCGCATATATTTTATACGAATTATGACTTATTCTATTCTAGCAATGACTATTTTTGATATAAGGTGTTTTTTTTCCAGATGGCGCAACCGGCTCCGAAAGCGACCGAGGTCTACGCGGCCAACGTCTTGCATTTGGACGACGATTTCAGTTTTAGCGGGGATAAGCGAAATTTAATTTTGGGCTGTTACGACGCCGTGCTATTGCAGAAGAACAACGTGAATAACAGTTCCAGAGTAAAATAACACTAAAGGGCAGTTTCACAGCTTTGACTTATCGCTTATGGCTTAAAACTTAAGACTTAAGCGTTTTGCCTTTGGACTTAAGACTTAAGCCTACCAGTTCACAGCTACCTAATAATTGGCTTATGACTTAAACATTTTTTGTTGAAATTTTAATAAAAACATCAAATTCGCAATACATTTAATGACAAGTTAGTCAATTTAAATTTGTAGTTAAATCATTTTACACATTTTTAGAAATAAATAGTTTGTCCTCCTACTAAAACTAGGCAGAAAATCACAATTATAATGAAACTGCATTTCAGAAACAATTTGTTTTTGTGTTCTTCAAAATTATCTAATTAGAAGAATTTGAATAGGATACTTTAAATACAAATAATTGCGTTTTTTACCATTAAAAACTGAGAAGAACTAATTACGATTTTTAAAAAGTTTAAAAAAATTTAATTTAACACAGAATCAATAAAAATCATGTAATTAGATTATAAAACACACCAAAACCTGGAGATTGTGAACTCATTAAATTTATAGTAGGCTTCATTAATTACGAATAGTTCTTTTATATGTACAAGTACAAAAAAACACAGACTGAAACTTCCACATATTTGGTATCGTAAATAATTTCCAGCATACTTTTTATACTACGAATTTTAACTTAAAAAAAGACTTCTTCACAAACAAAAAAAAAAACAAAGGAAAGTGTGGGAGAAATTCTAAATTTAAAAAAAATAATAATTTAAAGCATCTGTCCCTCGTGGAAAAGGTCAAGAAGGATACTTAACAGTTTTTAGGAAGGGGCAAACCAGACACCGTATTCAACCAACGTTTCTAGATGTTTGAAGAACTATCTAAAGCTTTCATTTTTGAAATAATTATTAAGCTTCAAAATTTAAGAATTCATCAATCTACAATTTTTTTAATTGCGCAGTTTTGTTAAGTGTATAATTTTTTCTTAGATTTATGACAAAGTTTTGGTTTTTTCTCAATTTTCTAACTAAAAATTTCAAAACAAAGTTTATTTTGTCGTTTTGTTTTAAAAACTTTTATTTTTCATAAAAAACATTTGCTTTTAATCTTTAAAAGGAAAAGATTTAACTAAAGTCTTAAGTCAAATTATAACATGATTCAATTCTTAAGTTGAAAGTCATAAGTCTTAAGCGTAAAGTCTTAAGTTTTAAGTTATGCTGTGAAGCGGGCCGTAAGTCATAAGTCCCCACTCTTAAGTCTAAAATCTTAAGTCTTAAGCCGTAAGTCTAAGCTGTGCACCGCGCTTAAGTGTTAGTTAGAATCATAATAAATAACCCATGTGTTGTTCAGAACTAATGTTGTTATACCATACAATACTACAAAACTAATACCCCTTCATACCATGCACTAATTCTCATTAATTACATTTTCAAGGTGCATTTTTTATAAAATGAAAGCCGCGTTTTAAATTAAAAAATAATCAGATTCATCATTTTTACAATTATTCGCAATTTTTTGGGCTTTTTTAGTTAGTATTTCAAATATAAATCCACTCAGCTTATTGTCCTGTATAAAAACATAAAATATGATAACAGTTGTTATAATTTAAAAAAATTGCTTTAAATCAAATTAAATTAACAAAATCAAATTTAAAAAATAGCTTTCTATTTTTTTTGGTCAAACTAAATTTTATTAAAATTTCACATTTAAAAAACTCATTCTAAATTAGTTGTACAAATGTATAAAGTTGCCAATATAATAAACAAAAAAAAACACATTTAGACTGCTCAGAAATCAATGGATGATGCTATGAGAGGGATGTCCTATGGACGTCTTCGCTACTCTCACTTTGACCCATCGGTATGTTTTTAACAAAAATCAAAAATTTTAAAACTAATTCTATGAAATTTTAATTAAAAAAGTAAACTATCGTATTGATATACCATTAATAATACTGTACATTAAAATAGTAATTAAATAAAATAACTTTTAGAACAAAAATTGAACAAAAAATATGGTTTAAAATAAATTTTAAAAAATCACTTAAAATTTAATATATATTATGGTTTTACAGATTCAAAAACCTCCAAAGTTCGATGAAATGACACTCTTGAGTGGAATGTACTTTAAGTCAAATTTCTTAGACGAAACAACAACTCTTGCCAAATTTTATCCACCCACAAGAAAAAACGGTGTATTGGTTCCGATGATGGTAATACTTTTACTTAATTTTACCATACAATAAATGATAATTATAATTTGCAAACTTAACAAATAACTTCAGGGAGCATATTTTGCTCGCTGACTTGAATTCCGATTTAGGCGAAAACGAAAGCTATATCAGTATATAACAATGATTTTATTTATTCATTAATAAGACGACAATTATGTTAGCGTACAAATAGAGCTAAATTTAGAAACTTATGTAAAAGCTTTTGTTTCAATGAACCACAAGGTCATATGTTTTTTGAATACACATAAGCAAAAAATTTACAGATTGTACGTGGACACTTCACACAGTTTTATGACCCAGTGGGCGTTACCGTACTTGGCATGGATCTTATGTACGGGGACCAGACACTTTACATTTTCTTCCCTAAATCCAGGTATATTTGAAGCTTTTTTATTCCCAAACATTTTTTATGACAATTTCATTTGTTTTAAGTTTTATTTATTGAAAATTGTTGCCACGTTTAGTTAACCTTTTAGATTTACGACAAACTCATTTTTAGCATCCGAGTTGTTTGTGCAATTCTTTCACGAATGTAACTAGTACTTTGACGGTTAGCAGGGATGAAAGCCGCACCAGAATTATGGGTGATGGAAATATAAAATAAATAAGTTTAGGCTTGTGTTTAGATAATTCTTATAATACGCAAGAAAATCTATCAAAAAACCACCCTGCTTTAAGAAATATCACGTGTAGAGAAACACATACGCAACATTTTGGTTACATACCGCTGAAACTTTTTTTTTAACCTCCCGCGATTTAAACAGAAGAGAATTGTAGGATTAATGATCCTTTAACAGAGGAATATTTATACGACTCTAGTTACCTATGTTTAGTTAGTTTAGTTTAGTTACCTATGTTCCGCCCCAAATTTCAGTTCCACGGTTTTTTGGCGTTAAGTTTCCCAACTTATGATTATACTTTTCTAATTTTTAAAACATAGAAAGTAACCAGCTTTTTCTACAAGATTAACATACAGAAATTTCAAAGTTGTGTTAAAGCTAATATTCAAGGCTGGATCTTATAGCTAAAAATGGGAAACTTGGAGCTAAAATTTTGAACTTATTAAAACTTATCCATAAGCCTTAGCCTAACCTTTCCCAAACCTTTTTTTAATTTTATCTGTAAGTTCCCATAATTTTCTGATGGCCTCTAGTTTTTGGCTTACGTCTATGAGAACCTCGTAACTCTAATAAAAAAATTTTTTGTCTCAATCCGACTAATCAAAGACGTAAATAGAGTAAAAAATATCTGTGGTTATTAAAATTAACAAAAATATATTCCGGAATAAAATCCTTTGTAAATTTTACTGTAATAATAAATAAAACAATATGGACATCAAAGAATTATTTATATAGATATGGGCTAAACAGAGTTGAGCGGGAACTAGGCTGGAAATACCTTAAAGTTTTGATGCGACATTCAGTGAAAACTTTTGAAGGAACTATACTTCTACCAAAGATAGAGGTAAGACAATTGGGGTTCGGCAGATTTGTGCCGAGTTTACGTTCTTTAACAAAATTATTTAATTTGTTTTTTAAATTTTAAAAGTTTACGTTCTTATTTTTTGATTTTATTAAAAATTTAATCAAGAACCGTTAAAAAAGGATCAGAAAAATTTTTTTCACCAGTTTGCTAAAACTGCTTTTAAGGCATTAAGGAGTCATGACAGAAGCAAGAAAAATTAGAATAGAACCATGATAGAGGCTGGTTCCCACCAACCTCGATCTAAGAAGCAAAATCTTTCCTCAAATGAGGCACACTGTCCTTACTAGGTTAACAACAAAACAAATCAATAGTTCAACAAAAACGGTTTAATATTAAAGATTAAAAATACACTATATTTCAACAATTATTTAACAATATTTTAATTGTTTCCAGGCAAAATTATTAATTTCTTAACGATTATTAAAGTTCACTAATTTTTGTGTATTTTGTGGAAAACCGGAATTTAAAAATTTTGCGGCATAATTCTTTTTTTTTTAAAAACGTCATAACTGTATAATTTTAATTGGTCCTCTTACATATTTCCTCACTACTATTTTTGAGGTCAGTTGGATATAATTCAAACAAAACATGCGGTAAAGGTTTTGTGCAGTAAATGACACGATTTTTTAATTTAACTCAGTAGTGGCCAGATTGATGATATTTTTTTTATTACTGATCAAAATAAAAGTAGGTTAAAATGAACAATTTTGAAAAATACACCTTTATACTGTTTAAATAAAATTTTAGTGATAGATTTTTTAACCCTACACAAGATTTTTACTTGGAAAATTATAGAAATAAACATTTCATGTTTCAACTTTCAAAATACTAAAATGAAAAAATTTTAGAAGGCCAAACCCACTTATTTTTTTGAATATTTCTTGATACATTTTTAATCTTGGTATAACGAGCAAAAACTGTCATTAAAAATGGATTATTTGCCGGATTAATAGAAAGTTGTATGTGTTTTTATATATAAAAATATATAAACATGCATTATAAAAAAAATTTAGGCCAATAATATAATGGAAATGAAAAAGTACCTAGAAAAAATTGGTCTTTCGGAAGTGATGAACCAGCCGAATTTAGGAAATCTTTTTCGTGGCAAAAAACAACCGCGCACTATAACCGGTTTGCATCACAGTGCTCAGTTTAAAGTATGTAATAGAAATAGTTTTAAATTTTCTGTAATAAAAGCTTTACTAAACCAGCTTTTATAGGTAATCCATACAAACGTGAGATATGATTTTTATTTTTAAAACAATAACTAATGGCGCTTTAAATTCTCACCGTAGGCTAAGAAACTCAGATAAAATTGAGGTGAAAGCAGAACTAGGATAAAATGATAAGCTTAACCCGTTCCGGTGGAGGCCTTATCCCCCGCTACTACCGTGAAACCTTTGTACGACAAAGGTAAAACCTTCGTCTCACGGTGATGGTATTTTCCTATGACAAATGTCGTACGTAAACCTTACCGCGGTAAACTCTTCGCCTGACCTAGATTTTACTTCGTCATGGATAATTTTTTGTGCGCGAATAGTGCCCAGTGAGCGAGCAAATTGAAATGTTTAAAGCTGTACGGTAGCAGTATGCAAATTTTTGCAGCATGAAATATCCTACGTAATACACTGTATCCGTGACAAAAATCTGCATATTGGCACCGTACCGCTTTAACTACTTCAATTTGCTCGCTTACTGGGCACCAATCGCGCAAAAAATTAGGTATGACGGAAGTATGACATAGGTCGCACAAAAGTTTCACGGTTGTCACCGAGAAAAAAGCTATTACGGGAACGGGTTAATGGAATCCACAACACCAAATTTGAAGCCATATTTACACCATTTCTTATTTTAACGATATTAAACTACCGCAATTAAAATGTTTTCTTGGCAAAAATTGTACTAATATACATTTTATAAAGATTATTATTGTTTTTCAAGTACTACACACAATTTTTAATTTAATAATATATTATTTAAGATGTACGAAAGAATACCAATAAACAATGAGTGGGCAAGAAATCGGCTTAAAGAATTGGAATCAGAAGAAAATTATTTTAAAATTAATCATCCATTTTTGTTTTTGGTTATGGACAATGCCAGCGGAGCAATTCTGTTGTTTGGCAGATGTTTAAATCCATCTATTCGTTAACTTTATATAGTTTCTTTATATATTAAATTTTGTATTAATTTTGTGTGATTATTTAATTCGATAAGCGCGTTTCAAACGCAGACGAGAAGGGTCAATGCTTTTTAATGTGGCCGATCCTTTTTGTCTTTATTCTCTGAGACGCGATTTATGTTTTGCGTCTGAGATGTGTTAATAAAAAAAGGTTTATTAGATTTTTGTGAAATCTATAATGGTTTCTAATAACTCTAAGAATTTTGGCAATAATAATTATTGAGTAACCTTACAATAGTTTGGTTATCGAGTTAGTAATGTACGTAGCTTTATACTGTTATAAGTTTGTTATTAATATTTTGTTCTATTGTGTCGATTTGGTGTTTTTTTGTAAATATAAGAAGATTCTTTTACAAAAAGATAAAAATTTATTATTGATTTTTTTTGTTATTCTACAACACAGCACGATTGCTGAAAAAAAATCTAATGCACGTTTGAATCAAATAACATAATAATTTATGTATATAAAAATAAATAATATATTAAGCACCTTATGCAAAGTATTTATTTTTCGGAAAACAAAATTTTCGAAAACATTATTTCAGGGCAGCCCTTCTATATTTTAGGAAGCCTAAAATATCTTTTTTATATAATATTTTTTTTCTCGGAGAATTTCAAAATTTATAGAGCTTTGGAATTTTGATTCAAATTTTTAATTTTTGTCTCGCCTGTATTATGCTGTTTGAATTTTATGAAATTGTTAGTTATTTATTCTCCTTGTATTTCGTTATGTTATCCCGTAAAGAACAGGGTGCCTGAATTGGGAAAAACGGTTTTAACCTGCCTCCTACCTGCCTCCATCATAAATTTTTCTGCCTCCTAACTGCCTTCTACCTGCCTCATACCTGCCTTCTAGTTGCCTCCGAGGCAGTTTTAGCTGCCTCCTACCTGCCGCGTAACCTGTACTCTTCAACATTGGAGGCAGGGACACCTGCCTCCTGCCTGCCTCTGAGGCAGTTTTTCCTGCCTCCACCCTGCCTCCCAGCTGCCTCCACCCTGCCTTCATGCTGCCTTCGAGGAAATTTTTTCTGCCTCCTACATGCCTCCAGTCTTCGGTAGGCAGGTTCAACAGCCGTCCTTACCGGGTTATCGTGTCCAATATTGCGAACTTAAATATTCTTAAGCTGTAATGATATTACTTAAAGTAAAAATATTATAAACGTTTTGTTTATTATGTTACTATCATATATATTTAAATGCGACCACTTGTGGTACCACTTGTCACTTCGGTACCACTTGTGATGCGAGATATAAATAGACTTTCTTTTCGAAAATTAATTTTCCTGAATTTGAGTTTGGGAGTCTTTTCTTCTAATTTCAGGCCGGTTCTTCTCAGTCGGGTGCGCCACTACTGCACCACGCGGCCATTTTTTTATTTTAATTATAAAGAGTCTTAGTACAAGTAGTTATGAAGCATCACATTAAAAAGTGACGTTATGAAAACAATAATTAATTGCAAATTTTAAAACGACTGGCCTCGCCAGACAGGAGATAGGGCCAACCGCCTCTACCCACAAGCATGAAAACAGCTTTTGTTGGGCTGATTACACCCCCTCTCGCCCTTTTTTTGCATCACAAATCTACTTTTTTTGTTATTCCATATAAAAAAAAATTTTATTAATCTGCATATACCAATTCGTCATTAAAATTTCGCAAATTCCAGGCCGTTTAAAGACTGAAAGCTAATAGCGAAGTTCAAAATATAATTTATCACTCTGTACATAAAACAGAAATGATGCTAAATAGTTCTGTTAAAACCACATTTAAATTTGTGAACGGGTATTGAGGAATCGCAACGCTTCTGATATATAATATATTTAATGTCATCTTTCTCGTAAGCTCGTAAATTGACCAGTTGGGATATAGTTTAAAATTCCTAAAAAGAAAACACTAAATATAGTGAATAAAAAAAGAAACAGTTTGCAAAGTAATTTTCTTACTCTTATACAGTCTACCCAGGTCGAATAAAGCTTTAAAAGTTTGTACTACAAAAGCCTGATTTTTAGTTTTAGTGTAGGCTAAGGAAAAATAAAATTTAACCGCTTTAAATTGTTTTTGTTTGGTGGATATAGTGACCTAGAGAAGTTTTGACTTACAATTTTTGCGCTTTTCTCAAAGTATGGAATAGATTAGCGTAAATTTCAATAATTTCTTTTAAAGGCTCAAATCGTAAATGAAAATACTACATCTCGTTAAAAACGGCTAAGAAGAAAAATTAAATCCAATAAGTCCGGTATTTTGACCAAACACAATCTGCTTACCCCAATAAATTTCTCCCAAAATATTTTTAAAAATTTAAAGGCAGAGGCCCGGTATACGTCGCTTGTAAATTGTATGTCCCTGACACTTTCTGTTTAATTAAATTTTTGGATAAATACAGATTTTAGTGCTTCTAAAGCAATATCAATCATTTATTATGATAAATTATGTATAAAATATTGTTTTACAAAATCCCTAGAATAAAAAAAATTACAAGAATATAAGAAGCAAAAGAAGTTGGTTCTGTAAGACTATGCAATATTTTAGTTCTTTGAAACTATCCAACAGACTGTAGCCTTCGCAATAATTCCATTTTCTCATGCAAACACTGAAATCCCACAC
Organism: Microlaimidae sp. YZB2_3; assembly: GCA_030248175.1. NCBI lineage: Eukaryota > Metazoa > Nematoda > Chromadorea > Desmodorida > Microlaimidae > Microlaimidae sp. YZB2_3. The sequence goes on from JASAMX010000401.1 coordinate 28,127, forward strand.
ATCTTTCTCGTTTCTGACCGTTTGCTGTATCTAAAAATTTAAATATTAATGTAAAGAAAAATGTAAAAACCATAAAATCTATAAAAAAGAGACAAAACTAGTGGAAAAAAGAATTTTATTCTGGGCGTATTTTTAAGAGCATTACTCCTAAATAAGTATTTTTTCCTTAAAAGTTATAATGTTCTCTAAAAACCTATAAATTTTCCGAATGAAAATTTGTATCTTATGAGGTTCAAAACAATAGAATATAACCTATTTTGGTTATATGATGCGCTAAATCTTGGTGGGCATTTATTCCAACTTAGTTAGAAACTACCAGGAAATTATATTATACTAAGTTTAAAAGGAACAACTGTATTATTAATTGAAATTAAATTTAAAAATTAATTTTATCAAAAAAAACAACAAAAAACAAATAAGTGTATTATATGAATTATCGGTTTTTTCGGGTTTTTTTAAAGAATTGTATAAAAGAACGTAGGCAAAATGCGTATCTCAAAAAATCGCAAAAAAACCCAATTACAATAATCATATTTACCAAGATTATTTACTAGTTGTCGAATTGCAGCCATCTCCAATACACGATCGTAAGCTGATAAACTTCGTTCAACGATTCGTTCTTGAATTGGTATAGCCGAAATTATTCTGCTGCATAAAATTAAAAGTCCGCAAAATATCGATATTCTCGCATACATATTACACTGAGTGATCTAAACATAAATAAGCATGCATAACAAAATGATTGCCGTCAGTAGTCGCTATAACAGTAATTTTTAAATTCGCCACATTTTTAGCTTAAACCTTGTTTCTAACAGGATATATCTTTCAGACGTCAAATGCAAAACGGAAGTGATAAGTTAAAAACAAGCATGAAAAAACATTAAAGGCAATTTTTCTCTTTCAGAGCATATCAAATGTTCTAAACGCACGTAAAAGTTTTAAATTATAGCTGGAAAAGTTTATTTTACACCCAAAAATTGGTATTTGACGGATTTTTGACCAATTGTATTTAAAATTGACTTTTAAATCAAGGTCATATTAACAAGAATGTTGTTCGAAACGTTTCAAAAGCTTGAATGTTAAATCCAGTCGAGAAAGATTTATTAATAATAAACCATAGAGTGCAGGCAGTGCACCTTTTTCCGGGTTTTGCTTCGTCTGAAATTTTATAAAAAACATTTAAAAGTTCGATTTTTGACGATTTAGGGACATTTTTTGAATTTAAGAACTTTAAAACTGTGTTTAATGCCAAAACATCACACACAAGCGAAAAAATCCAAAAAAAATGACTTTAAATCATCAAAAATCGGATTTTTGAGTTTTTTCCTTTGTAAAAGTATAAACCAGGTAGCTACGAATTTCATTTTAAAAAACTCCCCGTTAACTGAAACAATTTTTACAACTTTTGTTGTTAACGTTTCGCTGGATTCGTATGCCTTGATCTAAAAGGACACCTATAAAAAATCGTTTAAGGGTCTCTTGGGTACTATTTTTCGGTGTGCAAAGGGAAAGTCTCCAGCCAAAAACTAAATCTAATCTTTAAAAAATACGAAATTTTTGCGTTTCTTTTTTCGAAAAACCTGAAAATTCTTAAAAATTCGTTTTTTTGTTTAAGTTTATATATTGTTTTTTAAAGTTAGCGTCACCAAAGATTGGACTTCTGTCCTAATTACTCACATACTAAAGCTAAAATTAAAGTACAATAGGTCCGAAAGTTATAAGAATACCACCGTTAATATCTTACTTTTATTAATGTTTTGTTTGAACTTTGTTTTATAAAAAAAACATAATTTAAATTATATATTTTGATCCATATTGTAGAGAAAAAAGTTTCTTTTCTGGCTATTACGTTTTCTATCCTTTGTGTTTTTGGTATGCTAATACATCATTCATAAAGAAAAAAATATCAATAAAATAAAAACCAATATTAGCCCAATTTTTTTACATATTTAAAAAAATTTAAAACCTTATAATCATAGATTTGTGAAAAAAATCAAAGTTGTGGATGGCAAATAAGACTTTCAAATCATTATACTATTATGATAAAAAATTGTGCTTAAGATAAATTCCGTTCGGGTCAAATTAAAAAGGTGGTCAAAGTAACAACTCGTTCTTTGAAAAAATATCACGTATAGGAAAACATGTGACGCACATGCAACTTAACTTAAGATTTATATATTGCAAATTGGTGTTAATTATTTTAACCGGCGCATTAAACTATTTCTAATGTATAATTAGATACATAATACCACTGCACGATTACGCCCAAATTTTAAACCGGAAAGATTTCAGCTTTAGTTCTGAAATACGTTGTGGTGACAAACAAATGTATAACCCAAAAAACCACGCAAAGTTGCTTGGACTTTTTCTTCATATGTACATGACACACATTTGTCTTTCCCCAAAAACTCTGGAAATGGTTGCAAAGAAAATAGTTGCGCAAATGTTTCCTCAGACACTTCTTGTTTTAAAATATTTGAACCCAATTTTATGTATTAGAAGGGCAAAATATTTTAGAATTTACCTTAAGTGTTTACAAAAAATTAACTGTTAAATTATAACGGTAACTGTGTATGCCTAATAGAGTTGAGACTAAAAACAGTTTAACTATCAAAGAAACAGCTAAGTCGAACATTGGGAACGCAGTTTTGAAATTGTGTTATCTAAAAAAAACCAAGCTAATTATTTTTTCTATTTTTTCCAAATTAGCGTTTTTTTTATTTTTTGGTTTAGTTTTACCATACTTTGATAGTTTATAAAACATTATTACAATTGATAATAGATTCTTTGACTTAATTGTAGTGCCTTTCTTTAACCTTGAAAATTTATACTATGTCACTTGTAGTACAAAGTTCTACGAATGTTGAGTTGAATCTAAGTTAAAACAATTATTAAGTTTTTTCCAATGTTATTTCATTTACAAAATCTAAGTGAACTAAACGAAGTTAACCATAATTACATAAAATTGATTTTTTTTGATTTGAAAAATTAATTATATAAAAACCTATATACATGCTAACCTAGACCACATTTAACTAAATTCAAACCATAAATAAAATATAAAAAAACTTTTAGTTTTATTGAAAAACATCATCGTTAATCACGTAACATCACACGACTTCCAAACAAAAATGCATGAGCTGAATAGACAAAATGAAATAATTATATTAACATACGTAAAAAGACGCAATGAAAATCAATTGTAAAATCATAAAAATGTTTAAATCAAAAGGCAGCTATTAGTAATTGTTTAAAAAGTAACACATATGTTTTATTATAAATGTTTTAGTAGTTTTACAAAACATAATTAGGTGCTAACCTAATTGATTTGAAAAAAAAACTTTCAAAATGAAAGTAGTAATAGATTGCGTTAATAATTTTGATCTGTACTTTTTAATTAAGTGACGTGTTATTTTTATTAGTAAAAGGTAAATAAAATTATTTGAACATGTAAACTAAATTCATGTTACGATTTCTCACAACTCAAACAAGCTAGTTGCATAATTATAAACAAACTCTAAAATTAATTTGGATTTCTTTGATTTAATTTTATTTATAAAATACCAGTATAAAAATACATTTCGAGATTTTTTAATGACGCTAAAATTTAAGACAAATTTAAATACTACTGAAGTTCAGTCAGATTTTTCCGTTTCATATGTACATAGGTTTTACCTAAAATAAACTTTGATTAAACATGATGATAAAAATAAATTGCTAGCTCCAATCCAATTAAAAGAAGAATTTTTCACACTTTTAAAAACCAAATGAAAAAATCAGTGCTTCTGGATTTTCTTTATAATTAAATTGCAAAAAATCTTCTCTCTTTTTATTTGCGGTTGATAGAACTTGATAAAATTTTATAATTATTTAAAGCTTTCAAAAATGTTCTCGATAAAAGGAACACACAATAAAAGAACAAAAAATCAAAACAAATCTATTATTATGATAGTTAAAGAATTGTAAGAGACAACCGAAGAATCTTGAACATATTCATGTAACATTTGAGTCCTGCCTCATTTGAGTCTGTCATATTTGAGTGCTCCACATTTGGGTTTTGCCACATGTAAATCATGGAAGAAAATGCGTTCAGAATGTGATTTTGTGAACAGCCCTACCTCATTTAAGTCTTCCCATGTTTGAGTCCTCAAAGAAAATGCGTTTACAAAACGATGAAAGAAAAAAATTTCAAAGGAATGTTTAATAAAAGTACGACTTTTTTAACTCGATTTAAACCGTAGAATAATAACAACAAAAAATTAGTCACAGTCACACAACCGCTTTAGTCTGATTTTGACTTATTCTGACCTACCAACGGCTTTTACGTTTCATCAGTCGCTTAGTTATCTGCCTTAAAACTAAAAAAACTTACAAGTAATAAAAATAGCTATTTCTTACATAAAACCGTATAAAAACACCTTGAATAACTAGCAATAAGACTAGCAGTCAAGTTACATAGTGTTATTATACTTTGCAGCTTCTCATTTTGTATTGATTTTAAACAAATTTTATATTTTATTATTGATTTAGCTTTAAAATAAAAATTCAAATGCAAAAGTGTCAATTTTAATAAACCTAGAGAATTTTTAACGCAATTTTTTATAGTAAGATTAAAGCAGCGATATTCCTGAAAATAAAAGGACAACCCTCTGAATATTTCTAATTTGTTAAAAATTTATCGAGATATTTCGCCTTTAAAAATTCAAAATAATACAATTATTCATGAGGAAAGCGCACCTCCTACCACAAAGCAGCTCAAACTGACGCGGCAACTGAACATACCATTGCCTTCACCGCATTAGCAGCCTTGCGCTTGAGTGAAGTTCTTACTTTCTGCACTTTAATTTTATCTACCGTGGGTTTTTCTTTTACTTTTTTCGTAATTAGACTCTTTCTTATCCACGCTCCTGATACCTTTATATTAAAAAAAACCAAAGCTCGCATTGGACAGGTTTATAAAAACAATATCTGTAATCAACAATCGTTACATTTTTACGCATCAGTTTGCCCTATGGACCTATTTTTTATCAGTACTCAAACTTAAAAAGTTAAATGAGGCAGATCCATTTGATTTCTGGCAGATATACATGTAGTGCGATTCCGTAAAAGGTTCTGCTTCATTTGAATCCTCTGAACGCAAACATTAATTTTTAAGCATTGATGAAAAAAAATTGGTATAAAATGGTTAAATAGAAATCTGACACCGTGTTTAATTGCGGTGCAGCACCTTTTTTCGAACAAAATCGCAATTTTTGGAATAAAAATTTAAAAAATTGTATTTCTTAAGAAACTGTAAAGAATTTTAAAAAGAAATGTCAAAAAACAAACACAACAAACAACATTTCGGAACTTGGAATTTTATATTTAAATACTAATAAATAAAAACTTTTTTTAGCCAATTTTCAATAATGGAGAAAGGAAGAGTGGTCAAATTATTTTATATCGTGCCTTTTCGGCCAGCGCATCCTATATTCATTAAGTATTTAGCAACCAGATCAGGCAGTTATATATGCGTAACAAATTAGCTTTAGTTAAATTCAAACATTTAACATTTGGATTTTAGGCCGATGGAGCCATGGAAACTTGAAACTGGAACTTGGAGCCAAAAATAGGGAGCTTGGAGCCGAAAGTTAAAATCGCTAAAACGTTTACCTAAGCCTGAGCGAAAGCTAAATCTAACCCCAAACCAATTGTTTCATAAGGCTCCAAGTTCCAATTGATTGTGGCTCCAAATTCCCAAAAATTGCCGATGGCTCCAAGTTCTCTGCTCAAGGCTCTAAAGACCCCGGACCTAATAATTAATTTTGAATTTTTTAAATTTTAATGATGTAAGAAACAAACCTATATGTATCTAGCCTTTGTATCTAGCCAGTGTTGAATGGCAATATTTAGTGACAACAAACCTATAAAGCACTTCTGGGATCCAAATATTGAATAATGTAAACTTCAAATGGCTCACGTTATACCTGTACTCCAATTGAAAACGGGTTAAATTATTCTTATTGCGGAGTCCTTTTGGGTTGCCTGTGACGTCATAATTAGTTGAAGATGGTACGTGATTTTGCATGGCTAACAGACAATATTTAAAAGTTTATTAAAACCAACGTTTCGATGCTGATAAAACACAGCTCTTCGTCAGGGAACTGAAACAGTAATAAAATACATTAAAAATAATAAAATAAAACAATTATTATCAATACTGTCGAATAATGAAATTAAAACTAGCAACGGAAGACGCGTACAAATTTTTAATAATTATAGCTAAAATTGGAAGATAACAAACAAAAGTTTATATGATTATATGCAAAATGACCTTATAACTTATATAATATATATTATAAATAAATAAAAAATAAAAACGGGTAGAATGTCATTTTAATAAATAATATAAAACTAGGATATATAATTAGAAAAATTAATGCCCTGTTCTAATTATATATCCTAGTTTTATATTATTTATTAAAATGACATTCTACCCGTTTTTATTTTTTATTTATTTATAATATATATTATATAAGTTATAAGGTCATTTTGCATATAATCATATAAACTTTTGTTTGTTATCTTCCAATTTTAGCTATAATTATTAAAAATTTGTACGCGTCTTCCGTTGCTAGTTTTAATTTCATTATTCGACAGTATTGATAATAATTGTTTTATTTTATTATTTTTAATGTATTTTATTACTGTTTCAGTTCCCTGACGAAGAGCTGTGTTTTATCAGCATCGAAACGTTGGTTTTAATAAACTTTTAAATATTGTCTGTTAGCCATGTAAAATCTCGTACCATCTTCAACAAATTATTCTTACGTTTAATCTACTTATTTTTTGTATTCAAACTATTATCCTGTTGTTTTAGTACCTACATTCCAAAGTCATAGAAGTTATTTGATTCCCATCCTGTTAAAACACACCAAATCTAAGATATGCAAATTCGAAATTAACATTTTAATTTTGTTGCCTATAATAAATGTGTAATTTTCAAAAATATTTTTAACTTCAATACGAATAACAGTTGAAAACATATTTATAAGTTTATTGTCTTAATATATTTTTCAATTTTTATTAAATAGAATAGCATAAGCATAGAATAAGCAAATAGAAAAATATTTGACAATAGACTACTTTATGGTAGATTTTGTTAAAGCGAAAGATTTGAAATAATAATAAGTATCTCACGGAAAATCGTTATGTTTTATGTGTTGCGCTAAGTTTTTTAGTGTTCATTTCCGAGTTCTTATTGTTTTGTTTTTTTTTTCCACGAAATGTATAATGATTTTGCTAAGCAGCCAAATTATTGAATATAAAAACAATGAGAACATTATAGTACAGAAAACCGAAATTAATAGTAAAGGAAACCTAAATTAATAAAAAATTATTTGTGTACACATAGGTCATTCAATGTAAGTAAAAAGTAAAAAAATATCGCATATTGGTTTATTAAATTAATTGTATTAAATTTTAATTAATTTTATCCCATATACTAATGTAATTAAGTTTAGTAAAAAGAATAATTGCTACAATAAAACAAAAAAATTATTATTACACTATCAAAAATGAAAAATTTTTGAAACCAAAAAAGCTGAAAATAAGCAGCTATTTCTTCGAAATTACGCTTATTTTTTAGTTAAACAGACAATATGAGTTTATAATGAGTTTCAAATCAGAATAGAATTAGAAATGTTCGAAAAGTCTGTTCCAGTCAGACGTAAGATCGGTAAATTGTCTTTTTGTCGATATTGTTCGTAATACTTTACCACTGCGCATAAATGTCTTTTAAGAATTATTAATGTGAAGTGCAGATAAAATTCTTGTCTTGATTCTAAACTGGTAAGATTGTTGTGAATATCCAAAATTTTGGTGATATATAGACGCATCTTATTCTAACCACCACATAACACCACAACAATTATAACCATACTTACACGCAATACAAACACGGACAGACAACAACCAACTCACTTTAAACGCAAGCAATACAACAACCATGCTTTTTACACTAGACCCTGCGAAGTACAACACATAACTTTTAATATAAATAAAAACACAACATTCGTTACAACCCAAAACCAAAAAATCTTCGGCCCATATTTTTTTGACATCAAGTGTGCATTAAACACATACATCGGAAACAGACATACTTAAGCACGTAAAACAATCAAAATCATAAACGCACTCACAGCAACATAGTGGGGCAAACCAAAAGAAATACTAATAAACGCATTTAAGACAATTATTTGACCAATAATAAAGTAAACCAGTACAGTCTGGGGCCGTACAACATCAAACACACAAATAGGAAACCTCTAACAATAATACAAAAAACAGTTCTCAGGGTCGCAACAGACACAAACACAAACATAATACACAGAGGCCAAAGTCCTCCCAGTATCAACACACATCTAGCTTCACAAAAAACAAGCAAAAGTGGCAACCATGTAGACCAACAACCCATTCCATAGCTTAATTGGACAACCGCACCCAGCAGGCTTAAAAAGTAAACAATTTTTCACGGCAGGAACAAACATTTTAACAGGCATGCACAACAAAACATACAAAGCAATAAAACCAAAAATCCACACAAACGCAGTCGCAAATACATAAACAACACACCAATAAACCCAATACTTCAAACTAAGGCATTTTCAATATAAAACGAAGAAGACAACTTTCCTCCAGGGGTCAGGAGAACTTTTGCCCAACTGAGTTTTTATTTAAACAAAAACAATCCTACACAATCCACATCACCAAACTTCCCGCTATGCACAAAACAAATTCACACAACACAACACCTTTTTAATTGCACGAACATAAACACGATTCTGGGACCAAAGGACTACTGGCGAACCCCGTTAGCAGTGGCTGATTTGGTATGAAAATGGTAAATACCAGGAGCATGCCAGATGATCTGGACCTTGTTTTAGCTAAAACTCGGTTGGCTGCAAAGGACAACAAATATGAATTTAACGATCGACAGTTACATAAGGTACATATGTATAAGTTTGAAAATGGTCATTGTAAATATCTTAATGATATTCATAAAATTCTAATAAACATTTTTAATCAATTTCAATTTTGGTTTTTTTAGTAAACAAAATGTTGGCAAATACAGAGATTTTTATTTTTGACCAACGTTTTATCTTTGAATCAGCAAACGAATGTTATTGCATAATTCTTTAAAGATGTTTTTTTTGGTCAAAGTTGTAATTCCAGGGGAAAATTTTGCATTATTACAAAACAAATACTAGAGGAAAATTTGTTTTGTATGCAATAATGTTCAAAAACAAAAAAAATATATTGAGCTTGGTTTTATATTGTAACAAAACTTCAATGTTGAATTTTTTGATAACCAAGTGATTTAGGCTATTCATTTGGCATAATGTGCCAGATAATACTGACACTAGTATAATTTTAAAAAATTTCCAAAAACTATTACAATGAAACTAGATAAAGATCATTCTTAGCGAGTTCTTGGAAAATTTTAGTAACACACTTCACGCAACGTTGGATAGAACGAGTGCCATCGTGGCCAAAGACAGAGCTCAAGAACTGCAGAACAAAGCTGCACTTTTTATAACTTCAGAGTTCTTAAGCTCTAGCCATAGCTTATTTTATTAAATTTTTTTGTAACTGAATTTTTTTTAAAAATTTAATAAAAACAGTAAAAATAATTTTAAAGGTGCAAAGATCAAGTTCAAGGATTTTTATGGTTAAACTAGTTTGAAATTACTTATTTAAAGGGTTGAATTTCGAAGCTTTAAGGCTCCTACTTTTTAATTATTCGACCCTCCGGAACTTGATATTAGAGGTACGCATTACTTTCCAATTTCAATACCATATTTTTGTATTAAAAAATCAAGAAAAATTCTTATTCTGTTAAGAGCTTTTGCCAGGATTTCTGAACAATATATGAAATTTAAAATCTTTTGATATTATAATTTCTACATAAATTCTTTACGACAGAGGCTGATTTAATGTTAAGGATTGTAAGAGTCCAATTAAAATTCGAATTGTTTGCTGAAACAGTCAAAACACTGAATTCTTGATTCCAAGGCTAAGTTTACAATCGGAAGACTACTTGTAAAAGCTATTTTAAAAAAGTTGGAAATCATTTTTTTATAGAAAATTTTCATTAACTGCATGTAAAATTTTTTTTCTTTATGTATATTTTTGGTATAGCAGCAAATAATCTTATGTTAGGTTGTAAAGACTTTGTTAAATAATTTATGTATAAAATAGTTAAAAGTGGTTCCAATACGCTTCTTGAGGGACGCCGCTGCTAACATATCCAAAATTAAAATCAAAATATTATTCCTCGTTATTTAGGTAAAATTCATCCTTATCAATAATTACACATTGACGCCTTAACCCGTTCCCGTGAGGGCCTTTTCCCCCGCTACAACCGTGAAGCCTTCGTACGATAATGGTAAAACCTTCGTCTCACGGTGGTGGTATTTTTGTATGAAAAATGTCGTACGTAACCGCGGTACCCTTACCGCGGTAAGCTCTTCGCATGACCTAGGTTTTACTTCTGTTTTATATAATTTTTTGTGCGCGAATAGTGCATAGTAAGCGACCAAATTGAAATGGTTAAAGCGGTACTGTAGCAATATGCAAATTTTTGCAACATGAAATATCCTACGTAATACACCGTATCCGGGACAAAAATCTGCATATTGCCACCGTACCGCTTTAACCACTTCAATTTGTTTGCTCACAGGGCACTACTAGCGGAAAAAATTAGGTGTGACAGAAGTATGACATAGGTTGCACGAATGTTTCACGATTGTAACTGAGGAAAAGGCAATTACAACAACGGGTTAAAAATGCAAAATCCCCAAACTAGTTATATATAAAGCTCATAATCGATTTCGTAAGCTTTTGATTTGTTTAATCATTTTGGATGGCTAATTCTATCGAAAGCTTTTTAAAAAATTGATATACATAACGTCTACCAACTTTTTAGCTTCTAAAGCAGTTATCTAGTCCATAAGTGTGGCTAGTAATTCCAAAAATAAGGATCTTTCTTGGGAATAATCTAGCATCAAATATGACACTTTCAATAGTTTTGCAACAAATTAATGTTAAAGATATACTTCTGGTACGGGGTCTTTAGAGCCACAAGCAGGGAACTAGGAGCCATCGAAAATTTTTGGAACTTGGAACCACGAGAAATGGAAACTTAGAGCCTTCAAGAAAAAATTGCTTTGGGGTTAGGCTTAAGCTTAGGCTTAGGTCCACGTTTTAGCGATTTTTATTTTTGGCTCCAAGTTCCCAACTTACGGCTCCAAATTCCTTACCTACGGCTCCAAGTTCCCTATTTTTGGCTCCAAGTTCCAGCTCCAGGTTTCCAAAGCTCCATCGACCCTAAATCATACCTCTATAATTTTCTTTTAAACTAACAATACTTTTCTTAAAAATAGGACGAATAAAACGTTTTTCCAAATTCAAGGAACTTTTTTAATTTATACATCAAATTCAAAAATTCACGCTAAAAGACCGGCAAATATAAATGCAAATATCACTATTGTTCAGACAAATAATAGAATAAAATATCATCTATGGTATTTCAGAGAATTTTTTAAAAAATTTTTTAGCAACTTCCGACATAGGGAATAACACGTTCACATATTTGCAAAAACTCGAGTTGGAAAATAAGGAAATATATTGTTATCTTTATTGAAAACACCACAAAAGAAATCATTAAATAATTTACATTTGTTTTGAAGTTCAAGACAAAAAATTTAATGATACATGCTGATATATATAAACTTCCTTTTTAAATACGACACCCCGTCCTTACTGTGCTAATACTTTGCTCCATACGCAAAAAAATTTTATAAATAATCAACTCCTCTAATTGTGAACAGACATTCTTGTTTTATCACCACACCAAAATAATCCTGTGATGTAAAAAGACGCAAATTCGTCCCTAAGGGGATTTTTAATGAAAACTGATAGACAACCCAGATAATTATTTTTTTATCTTTAACATTTATATTATCTAATTGTTCTTTAGTAAAAAAATTCGTAGCAATTTTTTAATAAATTAAGTTGTCTTTTCGTTACATCTTTTGCAAATCGTGTTTGTTCATAAATTGGTACAAATTTACGTAATATCTAATGGTTGAATTATAGTTGGCTGACGCTGAAAATTAGAATGCAGACATGAGGGGACCAATTAAAATTGTGAGGTAATGACTTTTTTTTTAAAACAAATAAGAACGCAGAATTTTTTTTAATTCCACCTTTTTACAAAACACACAAAAATTAACCAAATTTAGCTTTTGAAAATTTGCATTTAGGTTCCAAATTACATAATTTGATAAATTATTATTAAAATAAAGTTTTTAATCTTTGTTATTAATCCGCTTTAGTGAAAAATTTTGATGTTTTTGTGGTTAAATAGTCGATTCAACACTGCAAATATCGCGGTCAGCTAGATTTTATTTGCCTATAGTTATTTGTTGAAAAAAAAACACTGCTTAAAATGATATGCAGAAATTAACAAAAAACACGAGTATACGGTAATAGTTCTTCTAATTATATAGGTTTACAAAATTAAAAACAAATGCATATATTGTTTGATTAAAATAAGTAGATATTTGTTTCACTTTTTTTAAAATTTTTTGGAGGCAAATATTTGCACTGATGAAGATAACTCTTGCTATTTATGTAATCAATGTATGACATTTTTTTATTAATTTTAAACAACTTTACACATGGAGTTCACCCCCACATTTTTTCCATTAAAAGTCTGCGTTACCCTAGTTTTCCCGGATTCTCGTCTGAATTTCGTTTTCAACTATAGGCGGAGTAGCAAAGTCATTTGAGACAATTGGCCAAACAAAAATACCAGTATTTAGACACTTGTACCGCACTACGATTTGCAATTTCAATGCTCATTTTTTTGTTTTTAATTTTTATGATGCATTTAGTTTTATAAAACATATACTTTAAAAAAACGTAATAAATAAATGCATCAATAAGCAGTTTGTAGTACTTTATCATAACTGAAATAATAAATGTTATAGATATCAAAATGATGGGGTTATTTTCTTTGGCCGTTAAACTTCTATCAAAAAACGGGTATGGTGAGAACAGTGCGATCACTGTGCGCTATGCAAACTTGTTGAATAAGTTAACCAGATCCCTCAACAATGCGGGATACTAGATACAAAAGACAAACATCAGCTTGTTTGCCCAAGTCAGATAACCACTCGGCAATAGTTGGAACGCTTACAAGCACTTGGACAACTGGAACTTCGATGTATCATTTACGTAACTAAAAACACCAAATTTTCAACCTCTGTCAGCAAATATAAAAAAAAGATTGCTGCCAAAGGAGTTGAATCGCAACATAACAATAAAAAATGACCATTTACTTTATTCAGGAAATCACGCAGTTTTTAGCCAATAAACAATAAGCCAAGCAAAATACTCAGGTTATATCCATCTAAAGCTAAAATTATATCTTATACATGTTTGTTTCGTAGCTTCATGTTTGTTTTCGCTATACAAACAGAGGACAATTTTTTGTACTTAACTAATTAATGCAAATTACTGACATTTACTTTTTCAAATAATTCTTTGAAACCTTGTTTTCTTTTGTATGACTCAATTTAAGCTTATTTTTAGGTTCGCGCGGGCTTGTAATCAAAACAGCACAGAAAATTAATTTCTTTGCCTACAAAGAGAATTATATGAATAATGAAAATTCTTTTCTCATCTACCCATAAATTATCGCCTCAAAAGCACCCTATAAAATTTTTATTGGCTGTATAATTCTTACGGCTAATAGGCGAAAATAAAAAAAAATAAATTTACTAAAATAAAAATTAAACAAAGCAGAAAAAGCTCAAATCTAAAACGAATTCGTACTTTTGCTTAAAATTCTAGCTTGTAATAACAATAACTTTAAAAATTTTATTGTCACTCCAGTTAGTTGGAAAATATCATCACAAACTTTTGTAAATTATGGACAGAAGTATTGAAAGTGAAGAGCCAGTGTATAAGTTTCAGAGAGTGCGGGGCCCGAAACTCGATGTCGGCTTAAGATCTGAGTCAACAGATCTTCCCCGGATCGCCTTCATCGACTCCGGCCGACCCCCGCCTGCTGCACTTGCGAGTATTACCGCAAAAAACTCATTTTTACCGTAGTTTTCATGGGTTTTTTTTTACAAAGAACCGGCCATTAGAATTATTATTATGTTCGGTTAAACAGTCAAAAGTTAGAATTTTCGCTTAAGTAAATATTTGCTTTGATAACAGCGGGCCGAACAAGTTCAGTACAAAATTCACTTTTCATCAATTTCGACCAACACTCGCCTGCTGCACTTGCGAGTATTACCGCAAAAAAACTTATTTTTATTGTAATTTTTTTACCAAGAACAGTTGGGCATTACACTTTAACTTATGTTTTGTCAAATACTCAGAATTTAAAATTTAAGCTCACGCCAATTGACTGATGTTGCTAACAACAATGCGACCAAATTTAAGTTTTTACCAAAATTAAGACAATGAAAACGTTGAGCAAATTATTCTGATAAATTCTTAATGCAAAATTATTTTAAAATGACTTTGAAGTTAAAAAACCTTGGTAAAGTTCCTAAGTGCCGTGCTGACGCAACCGCAGAAAAAATCCATATCATTGTGTGTGCAAGAAAATTTTTTTGAGAGAGTTAAAAGATATACAGCTGGCACGGTAATAAGCGTGCAAATAAAAGCTGATTAAGCCAAAAAGTCCTTTAGACAAAGTCCAAAGGACAAAATAATATTTTAGAATATCCAAATCGTTTTTTGGACGTTGTTTTTTAAAGGAAATATGAATGCTACTTAAAATACTGTCCTTCGAACAGTCCAAAGGTCAGTCCAGAGTGTCTAAAGACATTTTGAAGGCTGTGTTTGTCCTTTGGACACTATGTACGAAGTATAAACCAGCCTTAAACTGATTTAGTTAAAATCGAAAAAATAAACAATAAAATACTAGTTTTAGACAAAAAATATTTAAAAAACACTAGAGTTAAGGAATTTCGACTGAAACCCAACTTTTGCGTTGGGTTCGAACTTCAAACTAAAAAAATTTTAAGATTTAAAAACAAATTCTGGAGTCGTCTATCGGAGCTATAAGACTATGCTTAAGCCTAACCCTAAACGAAAAAAAGGCACATTATAGCTAGCTGAACTCGATGACTTGCAGTTTTAAATCGACTATTTAGCAACAAAACAACTATAGACTATAGGTAAATTCGTCGTAGTAGGTAAATCTCGTCTTTTTGTATACTCCAATAATCGCACAGAATTATTTTTCGTCTTCTAAATTGACTAATCAGCGTAATGGTAGCAGAAATCATGAAGAGGCACGCTTCCAACTTTACTTGAAGTTGTAAAATCCGAAATGAGTTTGCAATTTCGCGAGTACGTATGCAATTTTACAGTACGCATGCTCTCTTTTGCGCGTAGGGACTACTGGCAGGAAATAAGTTGAAATTATTCATTTTACACTGCGCCATTAAAATAGACGGCAGCAAGTATTTCACGGCAAGGTTAAATGTCAATTTGCCACTAAATAATCTTAAACAAAATCGATTTTAAACGTATAACATAACAAAATTTAAACAAAAATACAAGCGTTGGTTACAAAATGCATACATATACAATAAACTTCTGTACACTAACACCTATTAATATAAAATAATCTTACATTAGCAATGATTTTTTTAAAATTTTCATTAAAAACAGGTAAAATGATGGTTTTTTTCATAAAAAAGGCGAAAATTAAACCACGCTGGCGTTCTCAATTACAAGTATTTTACCTATACATGTAGTTCTGAATAAGAGTTTTTTAGTGTAGGAAGAGGGTACAATGACAACTAGCGCCAATAATATGTAGGAGGAAAATTGAGAAACAGCGAGCGACCAGTACATTTTACGGTTTCACATATTTCAAATATTTGTTGGTTCAAAATATCAAATCCTTCCTTTCAAAATTTCTTAAATACTTCTTAATATTACAAAAGTAAAAGCGTTTTTTGGGGATTTTTAGTTTTTTGCCGCTTCGCAGGTACGGCGCTCTTGTCGCGCTTAGTTTCCACTTTCTTAATGTTTCAATTACAAAAACTGCTTTTTTTAAAGTTTTGAATGGAATTTTTAAAATTAATTTTTAAATTTTGAATAGTTTTTTACAACCAGAACATTAAAAAATCTATGTACGTTTGAAATTATTTACGAAGCACAAATTTCAACTTAATTTTTGCTAATTTGAAACCATTGTTCACAAAAATACTATTTTAGTAATGATTTCTAACTAAAGCTAAAGTCTTCCAGGCTGATATTAAGGGCGTAATCGCTTTCCGCCAGGAAGAAATAAACAATAAACCCGCGAGCGAGAAAAATTAAAAAAAAGTTTTCAGCGGTTATGTAATCAATTATTATTTAGTTGCGTCATGTATTTTTCTGCACGTGATATTTTCTCAAAGAACGAGTGGTTACTTTACCACTCATCTATTTTAACCCTGATAGAATTTATCTTTAATGAGATGTTAATTCAAAAAACCACAATTTGTTTAGCACAAACTGATATATTAAAGCACTTCAACATAGTGAAACATATCATCGTGTAGTAATTTTAACTAAGTATAAGTTTAAACTAAAGAAACTAGGAAAAACTCGATTTTTTTTAAATTTTATTTTTTCTTTTGTACCCTCTCACGTACAGTAAAAGACGCGTATTCACAACTAAACCCAAAGGCTGTCTAGAAGCGCCAAATCTAACAAGCAGATAATCCGTAAACAGATATTAATTTGCAATAATGACCCTTCAATTGTTCTGCTTTTTCGTAAAAAGGTAATTCGATTTGCAATTTGTTTTTGTAATAATGTTTATTTTATTTTTTTTTTTCATTTGCACAGTTATAAAAAAAAACAAGAATGAAAAAAATAAGCAGAATTAAAAATAATTATTTTAATTTGAAATAAAAACTAAACAAACAGCGCTTAATTTTTTTAAAGAGCATTTTGTCAATTTCGTTTATGTTTTAGCCATTCCAAATAATTATAAATGAATTGCTTGGCATTTCTCCAAATTAGAATTTGCTTATTTATGAACTAAAATTAAGTTAAATTTGCAGTTTCAAAGTATTTTCAGAAATTTTAGACCGTTTAGATCACGCTAAACTATTTTTTAACAAAGTTTTTAAGTGTTTTTGGCAAAACACTTTGGTTTTTTTATTTGTCGCTACCTGATGGCATTTGGGTTTAGTCTATAAACAGTTGTATCAAAAACGAGTTAATATTAGAGATAAATTTTAACAATTATTTATTAAAATAATCAATTTGGAACCGAAATGTAAATCTTTTAAAAATCTCGAGTTACTGATTTTTGCATATTTTATGGAAAACGGTATTTAAAAATTTTGTGGTTTAAATTGTTTAAAAAAATCTTACAACCGCACAGCAAAACTGTCGAATTTAACTCACTCAACCGTAATAACTGACAAAATTATTACAACGATTTGTTGTCTTTTACAGCCAACTAACTTTTCCATCAAGGTTGGTTTGGATTTGGATCGTCTGGCACGCTCCTCGCCTGGTTCCTTACCTCTTTCTACTCTCAATGGAGATAGCCATTGCTACCGTTTTCGTTTAGAGGTCTTTTCAGGCATTATACCGTTTTCTTGTGTTTTACCATTTTAACCTGCTTTGAGAAAGTAAAATATTATTTGGTATTTAAAATCTTTAATACTTTTATTTTTTTTTTAATTTTCCCCTTTGAATCGTCAAGTTATTTTCACTATATTGCTTTAAAAAATTTAGTTTTTATATGTTTTTTATTTATATTATTTTGTGGCTTAGTTATTAAGTAAAACAATAATTTATAGTTTTTTTGCCATATTTATTTTTAAAATCACAACGATAACATTGTGATAAAACCATAAGTCTGATAATTTAAATAACGAATTCTTGCATTTTTTGTTGCCATTTTAATACATCTGCCTAGCCTTGGTACGAACAAAAATAATGTTCTACTGGAGTAAAAACTTGTCTAACCATTATGACGACAAGACAAATTTAATTATTTATTTTAGTGTGGATTTTTTTTTTCACAAACTGTATTTCAAAATAGCGCCTCGTTTGTAAAATTTAATTTTTCAAAGAAATTTTGCTTCATTATTTGTTGATGTATTTCAAAAATTTAACTATCAATAAAAAAAGCAATCTCCCTTAGATGCAGGCTTTTAAAGAAAGCAAGAGCCGGTTGTTTGAATAAATTTAAAAAAAAACAGCGTAAGTTTCAGCTTAAGAAAAGGATCTTTTTCGATTTGAGTCCAATAGACCAGTTTTAAACCGATCAAAAAACATTTAAATTGGAAAAATCGTGTCGGATAATAAAGAATTACCGGGCTGATACTTTTTTCACCGCTCCCTTGTTTGATCTCTGTGTTCGTACACATTATTTGCGGAAAAAAATAACGTGCTGCATTCAAAGGCGTGAAAAGCCATGTTATCCATAATATTGTCGTCAACAATATGAGCTCCACAAAATAATATAAATAAAAAACATATAAAAACTAAATTTTTTAAAGCAATATAGTGAAAATAACTTGACGATTCAAAGGGGAAAATTAAAAAAAAATAAAAGTATTAAAGATTTTAAATACCAAATAATATTTTACTTTCTCAAAGCAGGTTAAAATGGTAAAACACAAGAAAACGGTATAATGCCTGAAAAGACCTCTAAACGAAAACGGTAGCAATGGCTATCTCCATTGAGAGTAGAAAGAGATAAGGAACCAGGCGAGGAGCGTGCCAGACGATCCAAATCCAAACCAACCTTGATGGAAAAGTTAGTTGGCTGTAAAAGACAACAAATCGTTGTAATAATTTTGTCAGTTATTACGGTTGAGTGAGTTAATTCGACAGTTTTGCTGTGCGGTTGTAAGATTTTTTTAACAATTTAAACCACAAAATTTTTAAATACCGTTTTCCATAAAATATGCAAAAATCAGTAACTCGAGATTTTTCTAAAGATTTACATTTCGGTTTCCAAATTGGATTATTTTAATAAATAATTGTTAAAATTTATCTCTAATATTAACTCGTTTTTTGATACAACTGTTTATAGACTAACCCAAATGCCATCCAGGTAGCGACAAAGAAACTCAATTAAAGTGTTTTTGGCTAAAACACTTTGGTTTTTTTATTTGTCGCTACTGTATGGCATTTGGGTTTAGTCTCAACAGTTGTATCAAAAAACGAGCTTTTTTAGAGATAAATTTTAACAATTATTTATTAAATAATCCAATTTGGAAACCGAAATGTAAATCTTTTCCAAAAATCTCGAGTTACTGAATTTGCATATTTTATCGAAAACGGTATTTTTTATTTTTGCGGTTTAAATTGTTTAAAAAAATCTTACAACCGCACAGCAAAACTGTCGAATTTAACTCACTCAACCGTACTACTGACTAAATTATTACAACGATTTGTTGTCTTTTACAGCCAACTAACTTTTCCATCAAGGTTGGTTTGGTTGGGATTGCCCGGTACTGTTCCTTTTTTTGTCTTTTACTATTTCTACTCTCAATGGAGATAGCCATTGCTACCGTTTTCGTTTAGAGGTCTTTTTCAGGCATTATACCGTTTTCTTGTGTTTTACCATTTTAACCTGCTTTGAGAAAGTAAAATATTATTTGGTATTTAAATCTTTAATACTTTTATTTTTTTTTTAATTTTCCCCTTTGAATCGTCAAGTTATTTTCACTATATTGCTTTAAAAATTTAGTTTTTATATGTTTTTTCATCTATATTATTTTGTGGAGCTCATATTGTTGACGACAATATTATACGGAGATAACATGGCTTTTCACGCCTTTGAATGCAGCACGTTATTTTTTTTCCGCAAATAATGTGTACGAACACAGAGATTAAACAAGGGAGTTGTGAAAAAATTAGGAGCCCGGGTAATTTTTTATTATCCGACATGATTTTTCCAATTTAAACGTTTTTTGTATCGGTTTAAAAATGGTTGATTGGACTCGAATCGAAAAAGATCCTTTTTCTTAAGCTGAAACTTACGCTGTTTTTTTTGAAATTTATTCAAAAAACCGGCTCTTGCTTTCTTTAAAAGCCTGGATTTAAGGGAGATTGCTTTTTTTATTGATAGTTAAATTTTTGAAATAACATTAACAAATAATGAAGCAAAATTTCTTCTGAAAAATTAAATTATTACAAACGAGGTGTTAGATTGAAATAGAGTTTGTGAAAAAAAAATCGACACGTAAAAATAAATAATTAAATTTGTCTCGTCGTTATAATGGTTAGACAAATTTTTACTCCAGTAAATAAACATTATTTTTGTTCGTACCAAGGATAGGCAGATGTATTAAAATGGCAACAAAAAATCCAATAATTCGTTATTTAAATTATCAGACTTATGGTTTTATCACAATGTTATCGTTGTGATTTTAAAAATAAATATGGCAAAAAAACTATAAATTATTGTTTTACTTAATAACTAAGCCACAAAATAATATAAATAAAAAACATATAAAAACTAAATTTTTTAAAAAAGCAATATAGTGAAAATAACTTGACGATTCAAAGGAGAAAATTAAAAAAAAATAAAAGTATTAAAGATTTTAAATACCAATCTTTTACTTTCTCAAAGCAGGTTAAAATGGTAAAACACAAGAAAAAGGTATAATGCCTGAAAAGACCTCTAAACGAAAACGGTACCAATGGATATCTCCATTGAGAGTAGAAAGAGGTAAGGAACCAGGCGAGGAGCGTGCCAAACGATCCAAATCCAAAGCAACCTTGATGGAAAAGTTAGTTGGCTGTAAAAGACAAATAATCGTTGTAATAATTTTGTCAGTTATTACGGTTGAGCGAGTTAAAGTTCGACAGTTTTGCTGTTATGTTGTAAGATTTTTTTAAACAATTAAAACCACACAAAATTTTAAATAATTTTTGCGTTTTCCATAAAATATGCAAAAATCAGTAACTCGGAGATTTTTAAAAGATTTACATTTCGGTTCCAAATTGATGATTCTTAATAAATAATTGTTAAAATTTATCTCTAATATTAACTCGTTTTTGATACAACTGTTTATAGACTAAACCCAAATGCCATCAGGTAGCGACAAATAAAACCAAAGCGTTTTGCCAAAAAAACACTTAAAAACTTTGTTAAAAAAATAGTTTAGTGATGAAACGGTCTAAAATTTCTGAAAATACTTTGAAACTGCAAATTTAACTTAATTTTGAGTTTTATAAATAAACAAATTTTAATTGGGAGAAAAACCAAGCAATTCATTTAATTATTTTGGAACGGTGGAAAAAACATAAACGAAATTGACAAAATGCTCTTTAAAAAAATTAAGCGCCTGTTCGTTTAAATTTATTTCAAATTAAAAATAATGTATTTTTAATTCTGCTTATTTTTTTCTCATTCTTGTTTTTTTTTATAACCGTGCAAATGAAAAAAAAAATAAAAATAAACAAGATTACAAAAAACAACGGCAAAAAAAATTACCCTTTTACGCAAAAAGAACAGAAACAGATATAAGGGTCAATTATCTGAAAATTAATATCTGTTTACAGATTATCTGCTTGTTAGATTTGGGCGCTTTGAGGACAGCCTTTTGGGTTTAGTTGTGAAAACACGTAGTTTACTGTAACGTGAGAGGGTACAAAAAAAAAAATAAAAATTAAAAAAAATCATTATTGGTAAAATACTTGTAGCTGAGAACGCAGGCGTGGTTTAATTTTCGCCTTTTTTATGAAAAAAAATCATTTTACCTGTTTATAATGAAAATTTAAAAAAAATCATTGCTAATATAAGATTATTTATATTAAAAAATGTTAGTGTACAGAAGTCAATTGTATAAGTATGCATTTTGTAATCAACGCTTTTATTTTTGTTTAAACTTTGTTATGTTAAATGTTTAAAATTGATTTTGGTTAAGATTATTTAGTGGCAAGTTGACATTCAACCTTGCCGTGAAATACTTGCTTCCGTCTATTTTAACGGAGCAGTGTAAAATGAATCATTTCAACTTATTTTCGGCCAGTGGTCCCTACGCGCAAAAGAGAGCATGCGTACTGTAAAATTGCATAAGTACTTGCAAAATTGGGAACTCATTTTGGATTTTACAATTTCAAGTAAAGTTGGAAGTGCCTCTACATGATTTCTGCTACCATTACGCTGATTAGTCAATTTAAAAGACGAAAAACAATTCTGTGCGATTACTGGAGTGTACAAAAAGGCGAGAGTCGCAGCTACGACAAATTTACCTATAGAGCTTTAGTTGAAAAAATAAGTTTTTTTGCGGTAATACTCGCAAGTTCAGCAGGGGAGTGTTGGTCGAAATTGATGAAAAGTGAATTTTGTACTGAACTTGTTCGGCCCGCTGTTATCAAAGCAAATATTTACTTAAGCGAAAATTCTAACTTTTGACTGTTTAACCGAACATAATAATAATTCTAATGGCCGGTTCTTTGTAAAAAAAAACCCATGAAAACTACGGTAAAAATGAGTTTTTTGCGGTAATACTCGCAAGTGCAGCAGGCGGGGGTCGGCCGGAGTCGATGAAGGCGATCCGGGGAAGATCTGTTGACTCAGATCTTAAGCCGACATCGAGTTTCGGGCCCCGCACTCTCTGAAACTTATACACTGGCTCTTCACTTTCAATACTTCTGTCCATAATTTACAAAAGTTTGTTGATGATATTTTCCAACTAACTGGAGTGACAATAAAATTTTTAAAGTTATTGCTATTACAAGCTAGAATTTTAAGCAAAAGTACGAATTCGTTTTAGATTTGAGCTTTTTCTGCTTTGTTTAATTTTTATTTTAGTAAATTTATTTTTTTTTATTTTCGCCTATTAGCCGTAAGAATTATACAGCCAATAAAAATTTTATAGGGTGCTTTTGAGGCGATAATTTATGGGTAGATGAGAAAAGAATTTTCATTATTCATATAATTCTCTTTGTAGGCAAAGAAATTAATTTTCTGTGCTGTTTTGATTACAAGCCCGCGCGAACCTAAAAATAAGCTTAAATTGAGTCATACAAAAGAAAACAAGGTTTCAAAGAATTATTTGAAAAAGTAAATGTCAGTAATTTGCATTAATTAGTTAAGTACAAAAAATTGTCCTCTGTTTGTATAGCGAAAACAAACATGAAGCTACGAAACAAACATGTATAAGATATAATTTTAGCTTTAGATGGATATAACCTGAGTATTTTGCTTGGCTTATTGTTTATTGGCTAAAAACTGCGTGATTTCCTGAATAAAGTAAATGGTCATTTTTTATTGTTATGTTGCGATTCAACTCCTTTGGCAGCAATCTTTTTTTTATATTTGCTGACAGAGGTTGAAAATTTGGTGTTTTTAGTTACGTAAATGATACATCGAAGTTCCAGTTGTCCAAGTGCTTGTAAGCGTTCCAACTATTGCCGAGTGGTTATCTGACTTGGGCAAACAAGCTGATGTTTGTCTTTTGTATCTAGTATCCCGCATTGTTGAGGGATCTGGTTAACTTATTCAACAAGTTTGCATAGCGCACAGTGATCGCACTGTTCTCACCATACCCGTTTTCTGATAGAAGTTTAACGGCCAAAGAAAATAACCCCATCATTTTGATATCTATAACATTTATTATTTCAGTTATGATAAAGTACTACAAACTGCTTATTTGATGCATTATATTTATTACGTTTTTTTAAAGTATATGTTTTATAAAACTAAATGCATCATAAAAATTAAAAACAAAAAAATGAGCATTGAAATTGCAAATCGTAGTGCGGTACAAGGGTCTAAATACTTGTATTTTTGTTTGGCCAATTGTCTCAAATGACTTTGCTACTCCGCCTATAGTTGAAAACGAAATTCAGACGAGAATCCGGGAAAACTAGGGTAACGCAGACTTTTAATGGAAAAAATGTGGGGGTGAACTCCATGTGTAAAGTTGTTTAAAATTAATAAAAAAATGTCATACATTGATTACATAAATAGCAAGAGTTATCTTCATCAGTGCAAATATTTGCCTCCAAAAAATTTTAAAAAAAGTGAAACAAATATCTACTTATTTTAATCAAACAATATATGACATTTGTTTTTAATTTTGTAAACCTATATAATTAGAAGAACTATTACCGTATACTCGTGTTTTTTTGTTAATTTCTGCATATCATTTTAAGCAGTGTTTTTTTTTCAACAATTCCCTATATGCAAAATAAAATCTAGCTGACCGCGATATTTGCAGTATTGAATCGACTATTTAACCACAAAAACATTCGAAATTTTCCACTAAAGCGGATTAATAACAAAGATTAAAAACTTTATTTTAATAATTATTTATCAAATTATGTAATTTGGTACCTAAATGCAAATATTTTAAGGGCTAAAGTTAGTTAATTTTTGTATACTTTGTAAAAAAGTGGAATTAAAAAAAATTCTGCGTTCTTATTTGTTTTTTAAAAAAAGTCATTACCGCACAATTTTAATTGGTCCTCTCATGTGTGCATTCTAATTTTCAGCGTCAGCCAACTATAATTCAACCATTAGATATTACGTAAATTTGTACCAATTTATGAACAAACACGATTTGCAAAAGATGTAACGAAAAGACAACTTAATTTATTAAAAAATTGCTACGAATTTTTTTACTAAAGAACAATTAGATAATATAAATGTTAAAGATAAAAAAATAATTATCTGGGTTGTCTATCAGTTTTCATTAAAAATCCCCTTAGGGACGAATTTGCGTCTTTTTACATCACAGGATTATTTTGGTGTGGTGATAAAACAAGAATGTCTGTTCACAATTAGAGGAGTTGATTATTTATAAAATTTTTTTGCGTATGGAGCAAAGTATTAGCACAGTAAGGACGGGGTGTCGTATTTAAAAAGGAAGTTTATATATATCAGCATGTATCATTAAATTTTTTGTCTTGAACTTCAAAACAAATGTAAATTATTTAATGATTTCTTTTGTGGTGTTTTCAATAAAGATAACAATATATTTCCTTATTTTCCAACTCGAGTTTTTGCAAATATGTGAACGTGTTATTCCCTATGTCGGAAGTTGCTAAAAAATTTTTTAAAAA
>JASAMX010000405.1:0-16855 GCA_030248175.1 Microlaimidae sp. YZB2_3
TAGTGATGGGCGGAACTGCGGAACCCCCGGAACACCGGAACCGGAACCGGAAACGAAATTGACATTTTCCAAAAATCCGGAGCAGGAACCGAAAGCGGAATTCAAATTTTGCCCGGAAGATCCGGAACCCGGAACCGGAACTGCCTATTAAACTGCGAAACCGCCGGAACACCGGAACCGGAACCAAAACCAGAAGTTAGATTTCCAAAAAATCCGGAACAGAAACTAGAACCGGAATTCCAAATTTTGCCCGGAACATCCGGAACCCGGAACCGAAACTGCCTCCGAGTGCCATCTGCTTCAACCGCGCGGAAATCGGCGAAAACAACAGAGTACTTTTTTTAATTCTTGCATTACTGATGACAAAATTAATTCAAAGTTTTATTTATTAAAAAATAGTAATAAGCGTCGGTGGCGCGGGAGCGCCACGCGCCGGTAGATAATCATCAGTGGTGCGGGGGTGCCACACTGCAATTTAACCCACCGCACCGCGCCAACTATACTTAGAGAACGTGAGTAAATTTTGTAATTCATGTTCATCAACTTTTTATTATTTTTATTTTTACTTTGGAATTATAATTGCAATCATTGCCGCACGGCATCGCGCCAACTATATTTAGAGAACGTAGGTAAACTTTGTCTGGAGCGCCACTGCACCGCACTAACTATAATTAAACAACGTGGGTTAATTTCGTAATTTAAATTCATAATCTTCTTATTATTATTTTTTATTTAAAAAAGTGTATCCCGGCAACGGAATAATTATAAACATATGTCATTTATTGCGCAGCTAAAACAATAGTTTATTAGGCTATTTTTTAATATAATTCAAAAAGTGGTAGACTAGCCTTGAAAAATGCTCTAAGAATAGAGCAGGAAAAAGGGGCGATTTTTTCCCGGGCGTATGTTTAGACAGAAAAGATGTGGACTAGTCTGAGATGGACATTATGTGGACTATAGAAAATTTGCACTTGGTTTGGCCAGCTGCTCACTAAATAAAAATTTCTACCATATGATAATGATTTGTTTATACATTGATCTAATCACACAGCACTGTTGCATTTTTTTAATTTGATAAAATGTCAATTGAAAAAATTATACTCACAGCAATCTTTGACAAGCGCGAAATCGCCACTTTTTCAAATTTATAGTTGTTTCTTACACATACAAATATAACCTTTAATTTGAAAAAGTGGCGATTTCAAGGCTAGTTAAATAAAATGATAAATATATATAATAAATATATATAATAAATATATTAATAAATATATTTATTAATATATTTATTAATATATAATATAATAAATATATATATATATATATACAATAAACTCCCTTGAAATATATAACATCTACTATATTTTTTAAAGATTTTCCATTCTGTACTGTTTTGTTTTAAAAATTATTTTAAAATTGTTTAAAAAGTTTTTTAACATCCGATCAAAAACATTTTTCCACTCCTACAGAAGTTTTTTGACAGAAAGGAAAATGGTACACTACTGAAACCATTTATTATTATGTATTAAAAACTTTAATTAAAAAATAAACAAAAGTATTTCTTTTGGTCTCTCTAAAGAAACCTAAAACATTCTAAAGACTGGTTCATACTTATGACAAAACGTCCAAAGGACAATTTTAGAAAAGCCAAAACGTCCGTTGGACTTTTTCCTTTTGGACGAAGTATAAATGCTACTTAAAATTTGTCCTTTGGACAAAGTCCAATGGACAAAATCCAAAGAGAAAAGTCCAAAGTACAAAAAGTATAAACACGTTGTCCTTTGGACTTTGTCTTTTAGACAAAATCCAAAGGACAAAGTCCAAAGGACGTTTTGACGCTGTTTTTGTCCTTTGGACAAAGTCCAAAGGACTTTTGTCCTTTGGACAAGGACGTTTTGTTATAAGTATGAAGCAGGCTTTATTGCATGCATCAAACAATGGTTAAAGGTATAGAAATTGTCCATTAACTTTTCATAATATATAGTTTCTAATTTACTATGTATGCATATATGCGGTTTCAGATATGAACCAAAAGGTTATCTTTCTTTAATGAACTCGCAATAAATTTTTTTAAAGTTCATTAAAACAACAAATGGTGTTTAGTTTAAATCAAGATTGCACTACTTCTGCAATTGTGCAAACTTTAGTAATAAATAGTTTATTCCAAGCATCTGCTAATAACAAATAAATTTTCAATTCAAAAAACTCTGCATAATCAAATAATTGTTTGGTTTTAATTTACACAGTGGTTTGTTTGTTTGTTTGTTTGTTATTAGCATTATCAAAATTTACAATAAATATGTAGTAGAATTACGCGCAAATACCTTTTAAAACTGGAGTGTACCTTTCAGAAAAACTTCTATATCCCCAGCTTTCGGACGCGATCCATGTTTTTTCTGTCATATTTAGACTTAGTACAACCTAAACAACTAAAAATTAAAAAAAGAACAAATAAATATAAACCATGAAAATTAGTATTCCAATATTTTTGATTAATTTTTCTTTTTTTACGTCTTTAACCCAATGCCGTTTGCTAAGACCCAGCAGCTATACGTTACCGTAATGGTGCATGTGAACAACAGTGTTTTAACCACGGTATTGCTTCATTCACACGACTTAAACAATTCAAAAACCATAAAGTGACAACGCTGACAATGATTATTATTAGGTTTCCATGTCAAAAAAATATTTCCAGAGCGCGCACACATAGTTATAGCTTTTATGGTGTATGGATGCAATAATAATGTCGTTAAACCATTGTTGTACGCAAGTAACAGAGAAATTTTAATTCTTGCAGCAGAACTAAGCAAATACATTTAAACATAAGTTACCAGAATAAGGCAGCTTTTAGGAAATTGTTGATTAAGTGAGTTAATCTATCATAGAAAGATTTTTCAGTAAATTTGCTAGTTTTTTTGTTCTCATAACAAGCTCAAAATAGCCGTGTTTTTAGTAGGTACTGCGCTTTCTTGAACTTCGTTAATAATAACGAGTAGAAAATGCTTACCCTGGGGCATATTTTATAAAGATTTTTACAATTGTGAATTAATGAACGTATTTAATTTCTCCTTATTTTATTAGTTAAAAAAAACGTACATAACTGTGAAATTTACGGAATTTACAAATTTGTAATTTTTTAAATTTCAAACGCAATTTTGCTAACCCGTTCCCGTGATTGCTTTTTCCCCGGTGAAAAGTGTTTTTGTAAATGTATAATTTCCGTTATTTTCGCTGGAAATCATAGTGTGTTCGCGTGATTGCCTTTTCTTTCTGGTGCGGACCATTGCGAACGAACTCTAATTACCAGCTAAAATAACGAGAATTAATACGTTTACAAAAGTGTTTTTGTAAATGTATAATTTCCGTTATTTTCGCTGGGAATCATAGTGTGTTCGCGTGATTGCCTTTTCTTTCTGGTGCGGACCGTTGCGAACGAACTCTAATTACCAGCTAAAGTAACGGGAATTAATACGTTTACAAAAGTGTTTTTGTACATGTATAATTTCCGTGATTTTCGCTGGAAATCATAGTGTGTTCGCGTGATTGCCTTTTCTTTCTGGTGCGGACCATTGCGAACGAACTCTAATTACCAGCTAAAATAACGGGAATTAATACGTTTACAAAAAGGCTTTTTACCGTCATGGGGAAAAAGCAATCACGGGTTAATATACTTTTTAATTAAAAACACAAAAGAAAATATGCGTTTATTAATTCACAATTACAAGCTTTTTTTAAGAAATAGGCCCCTGGGCCCGCATTCTATTGATTTAAATAAAAATTAAACCCAATAAACTTAAATTTAATTAAGAATTAATTAGAGGAACATATGATTCTGTATGGGCCTACCTATAGCATAACAAAATTTTTAGTTTGAGGACTGGCAGTGACATTACAATTTGTTGTGAAAAAAAATTTTTGCAGAATTTTCTCAAAAACTGAAAATAAAACAATTTTAAGTATTTTTGTTAATTGACCATTGTTTGACCAGTGCCTAACCAAGGTTTTTTATATGTAAATTTTTTGGATTAATCAGAAAAAAGAAACATTTTGTAATGGCTTAATTTTATTAAAAAAGTCACAAAAATTTTTCAAACAAATCTTTTAATATTTGTAGTATTTTCAGTTTCAAAAATATTACAATAAAATGTATTTAAACTGAGAGAAAATTTGTTTCGCGGTGAGACCGCCGACCCAATTTTGTTATCCTAGTTAGGTTCATTGTTTAGACTTATTTTTTGTTTAGACAAAATTTTTATGAACCGAAAATTGGATAAGAACGAAATGAGATTTTTCCACCGAAAATGGGAGATCCGCGATGAATTTTTATCCACGTCTGCAGGTGGAAATGTGGTTTTGTATTAAAACAATAGAAAACATTAATCGAAATAGTTACCTGGGTAATATTGATTTTTTCGCATATACTTTAGCGGTTCGCACACAAAAAATTTAACCCAGATAAACTTTATCCATAAATCCCTGATTTTTTATTTGTGGAGAGAGCAAAAATGGTAAAAAACGTAGTTTTTATGGAAAATTTTTTGCATAAAAATACAATACAAATGAATGAAATATAAGTTTTAAGTTATAAAAAATACTTACATCAAAAAATTGTTCAATTTGATATCCGGGACAAAAAAGTATGATAACTTTTACCCTAAAAACATATATCATTTATGAACGATTTGACTTTTTGCGCAAAAAATGCAGATTGTAAAGGTACCATGGTTGTTTAATAAAACTTGCGTGTGTTTTCGTACACTTAACCCCAGAAGCGAGGCGTGTAAGAATAAAAAAAAATTAAGAACAATAATATTTATCTCGCAAAGGGTATGTCGTAATTAAAAAGCGTTTTTTGACGGAAATAAGCATATTTCATTCTGTCTCAAACAAGATGCGATGCATTTAATAGTGGTGGTTCAACGCTGAAATAAACAAAGAGTAGTACACCAATAAAAAAAATTCACCCTTCTGACAAAAATCTAATCAATAATTTTCATTAGAATTTTTTTTAGTCTAATAAAAAAGTGCGTTCGCAATCGAAGATTTTTATACAACATTTGCATCTTTTAAGATGCGGACATTAGTACTAGTGATGTTCCTACCCTCCAATATCATGCTCCGGAGCTCTGGTCATTTAAAGTAAGGGAGCTCCGGAGCTCCGGAGCCCCGCCCCATAAACGAGTTATTTTAAACTTATTTAAGCTTAATATATATTTAAAGCTACTCTGTTTGCATTTTTAAAACTATTTTCACCGTTTTAAATAAGTTTTGAAAAAAAATTAATTTACAAATAAATTTCGACAAACTAATCTATAGCATCACTTTTTAATTTATTTATAAATTTAGTGAAAAAATAAAGTTCCGGAACTCCTAAAAGCGAAGGTCCGATCTGGAGCTTCTCCGGGGCACATCACTAATTATTACAGTGGAAGTACTAAATTTTTCAAGGTAAATTATGAGGAAATAAACGTGACATAAGAACAAAGTTTTGAAGGAGATTGCAAAAGCTTTGCTAGTTTTTTTCTTAAAACATCAAAATGAGTGGTTCTTTGGTTTTTATTTATTGAAATATTTTGTGGTGTTTTTTATTTTGTTTTAAATAAGAAAGTGACTAAATATGGTAATATTAGAAAATCTGTTGGATTTTCTGTTGGACTTATTTTTTAATGTAATCTTTACCCAAACGTCAATGTGCAAAACACAAAATATTTCAATAAATAAAAACCAAAAAACCACTCATTTAAATGTTTTAAGAAAAAACTAGCAAAGCTTTTGCAATCGCCTTCAAAACTTTGTTCTTATGTCACGTTTATTTCCTCATAATTTACCTCGAAAAATTTAGCACTTCCACTGTACTAAATAGTGATGTGCCCCGGAGAAGCTCCAGAGCGGACCTTCGCTTTTAGGAGTTCCGTAACTTTATTTTTTCACTAAATTCATAAATAAATTAAAAAGTGATGCTATAGATTAGTTTGTCGAAATTTTTTTGTAAATTAATTTTTTCAAAACTTATTTGAAACGGTGAAAATAGTTTTAAAAATGCAAACAGAGTAGCTTTAAATATATATTCAGCTTAAATAAGTTTAAAATAACTCGTTTATGGGGCGGGGCTCCGGAGCTCCGGAGCTCCCTTACTTTAAATGACCAGAGCTCCGGAGCATGATATTGGAGGGTAGGAACATCACTAGTACTAATGTCCGCATCTTAAAAGATGCAAATGTTGTATAAAAATCTTCGATTGCGAACGCACTTTTTTATTAGACTAAAAAAAATTCTAATGAAAATTATTGATTAGATTTTTGTCAGAAGGTTGAGTTTTTTTTATTGGTGTACTACTCTTTGTTTATTTCAGCGTTGAACCACCACTATTAAATGCATCGCATCTTGTTTGAGACAGAATGAAATATGCTTATTTCCGTCAAAAAACGCTTTTTAATTACGACATACCCTTTGCGAGATAAATATTATTGTTCTTAAATTTTTTTTATTCTTACACGCCTCGCTTCTGGGGTTAAGTGTACGAAAACACACGCAAGTTTTAATAAGCAACCATGGTACCTTTACAATCTGCATTTTTTGCGCAAAAAGTCAAATCGTTCATAAATGATATATGTTTTTAGGGTAAAAGTTATCATACTTTTTTGTCCCGGATATCAAATTGAACAATTTTTTGATGTAAGTATTTTTTATAACTTAAAACTTATATTTCATTCATTTGTATTGTATTTTTATGCAAAAAATTTTCCATAAAAACTACGTTTTTTACCATTTTTGCTCGCTCCACAAATAAGAAATCAGGGATTTATGGATAAAGTTTATCTGGGTTAAATTTTTTGTGTGCGAAATGCTAAAGTATATGCGAAAAAATCAATATTACCCAGGTAACTATTTCGATTAATGTTTTCTATTGTTTTAATACAAAACCACATTTCCACCTGCAGACGTGGATAAAAATTGATCGCGGATCTCCCATTTTCGGTGGCAAAATCTCATTTCGTTCTTATGCAATTTTCGGTTCATAAAAATTTTGTCTAAACAAAAAATAAGTCTAAACAATGAACCTAACTAGGATAACAAAATTGGGTCGGCGGTCTCACCGCGAAACAAATTTTTTCTCAGTTTAAATACATTTTATTGTAATATTTTTGAAACTGAAAATACTACAAATATCAAAAGATTTGTTTGAAAAATTTTTGTGACTTTTTTTTATAAAATTAAGCCATTACAAAATGTTTCTTTTTTCTGATTAATCAAAAAAAAATTACATTGATTAATCAAAAAAAAAATTACATATAAAAAAACCTTAGTTAGGCACTGGTCAAACAATGGTCAATTAACAAAAATACTTGAAATTGTTTTATTTTTAGTTTTTGACACAATTCTGTAAAAATTTTTTCTACAACAAATTGTAATGTGACAGGCCAATTCGCAAACCAAAAATTTTGTTATGCTAGGCAGGCCCATACAGAATCATATGTTCCTCTAATTAATTCTTAATTAAAATTAAGTTTATCGTGGTTAATTTTTAACTAAATCAAGAGAATGCGGGCCCAGGGGCCTATTTCTTAAAAAAAGCTCGTAATTGTGAATTAATAAACACAAAAAGCAATCACGGGAACGGGTTAGCAAAATTGCGTTCGGAATTTAAAAAATTACAAATTTGTAAATTCCGTAAATTTCACAGTTATGTACGTATTTTTTAATTAATAAAATAAGGAAAAATTAAATGCGTTCATTAATTTACAATTGCAAAAATCTTTATGAAATATGCCCCAGGATAAGCATTTTCTATTCGTTATTATTAACGAATTTCAAAAAAGCGCAGTACCTACTAAAAACACGGCTATTTTGAGCTTGTTATGAGAACAAAAAAAAAACTAGCAAATTTACTGAAAAATCTTTCTATGATAGATTAACTCACTTAATCAACAATTTCTTAAAATCTGCCTTATTCTTGTAATTTATATTTAAATGTATTTGCTTAGTTCTGCTGCAAGAATTGATATTTCTCTGTTACTTGCGTACAACAATTGTTTAACGACGTTTTTACTGCATTCATACACAATAAAAGCTACAACTATGTGTGCGGACTCTTGAAATTTTTTCGACGTGGAAACCTAATAATAATCATTGTCAGCGTTGTTACTTTATGGTTTTTGAATTGTTTAAGTCGTGTGACTGAAGCAATACCGTCGTTAAACACTGTTGTTCACATGCACCATTACGGTAATGTAGCTGCTGGGTCTTAGTAAACGGCATTGGGTTAAAGACATAAAAAAGAAAAATTAATCAAAAATATTGGAATATTAATTTTCATGGTTTATATTTATTTGTTCTTTTTTTAATTTTTAGTTGTTTAGGTTGTACTAAATCTAAATATGACAGAAAAAACATGGATCGCGTCCGAAAGCTGGGGATATAGAAGTTTTTCTGAAAGGTACACTCCAGTTTTAAAAGGTATTTGCGCGTAATTCTACTACATATTTATTGTAAATTTTGATAATGCTAATAACAAACAAACAAACAAACAAACAAACCATTGTGTAAATTAAAACCAAACAATTATTTGATTAAGCAGAGTTTTTTTGAATTGAAAATTTATTTGTTATAAGCAGATGCTTGGAATAAACTATTTATTACTAAAGTTTGCACAATTGCAGAAGTAGTGCAATCTTGATTTAAACTAAACACCATTTGTTGTTTTAATGAACTTTAAAAAAATTTATTGCGAGTTCATTAAAGAAAGATAACCTTTTGGTTCATATCTGAAACCGAAATGCATACGTAGTAAATTAGAAATTATATATTATGAAAAGTTAATGGACAATTTCTATACCTTTAACCATTGTTTTATGCATGCAATAAAGCCTGCTTCATACTTATAACAAAACGTCTTTTGGACAAATTCCAAAAGACAAAAGTCCTTTGGACTTTGTCCAAAGGACAAAAACAGCGTCAAAACGTCCTTTGGACTTTGTCCTTTGGATTTTGTCCAAAGGACAAAGTCCAAAGGACAACGTGTTCATACTTTTTGTCCTTTGGACTTTTCCCTTTGGATTTTGTCCATTGGACTTTGTCCAAAGGACAAATTTTAAGTAGCATTTATATTTTGTCCAAAGGAAAAAGTCCAAAGGACGTTTTGGCTTTTCTAAAATTTTCCTTTGGACGTTTTGTCATAAATATGAACCAGTCTTTAGAATGTTTTAGGTTTCTTTAGAGAAACCAAAAGAAATACTTTTGTTTATTTTTTAATTAAAGTTTTTAATAAATAATAATAAATGGTTTCAGTAGTGTACCATTTTCCTTTCTGTCAAAAAACTTCTGTAGGAGTGGAAAAATGTTTTTGATCGGATGTTAAAAAACTTTTTAAACAATTTTAAAATAATTTTTAAAACAAATCTAATCTAATCTAAAATTTTATTTAATCATAATATTTATTTAGGCAGTTTGGGATTGGACGTGGACACGCCCATCAGTTTGGATTTCGCTCAGTATTTCGGTTCCAATTTAACCTTCGTGGAGTCCAATAAATGGCTTCGCAGCTTTTTGAATTTCGAAGCGGTGAAAAACGGTTACAAGGCCTGGCCAGATAACTGCGTTAATTTGTAAGAAATACATACTTTGTTTTAGTGATGGGCAATTCCGGGTTCCAGATGTTCCGGGCAAAATTGGAATTCCGGTTTCGGTTTTTGTTTCGGATGGCTGGAAAATCTCAATTTCGGTTCTGGTTCCGGTTCCGGTGTGTCCTGGGGTTTCGCAGTTTAATAGGTAGTTCCGGTTCCGGGTTCCGAATGTTTCGGGCAAAATTTGGCATTCCGGTTCCGGTTCCTGTACCGGATTTTTGGAAAATCTCAATTCCAGTTCTGGTTCCTGTTCTGGATTTTTGGAAAATCTCAATCCCGGTTCTGGTTCCGGTTCCGGTGTTCCGGGGGTTACCCAGTTTAATAGGTAGTTCCGGTTCCAGGTTCCGGATGTTCCGGGCAAAATTTGGCATTCCGGTTCCGGTTCTTGTACCGGATTTTTGAAAAATCTCAATCCCGGTTCTGGTTCCGGTTCCGGTGTTCTGGATTTTTGGAAAATCTCAATTCCGGTTCCGGTTCCGGTTCTTGCTCCGGATTTTTGGAAAATCTCAATTCCGGTTCCGGTTCCGGTTCTTGCTCCGGATTTTTGGAAAATCTCAATTCCGGTTCCGGTTCCTGTTCTGGATTTTCGGAAAATCTCAATTCCGGTTCTGGTTCCGGTTCCGGTGTTCCGGGGGTTCCGCAATTCCGCCCATCAATATTTTGTTTAAATTGTTTTTTATCAGCTGATTTTTGATGAAGGGTATTAAAATATGTTAACATAGGAAAAAAAACACTGGCATGTATGGTCGTAAATCCATTGACATGGTAAATCCATTGGAACATGGTTTTTTTAGCCGTCTGTGGAGAACTTACAGGTGCAGAAAAATTTTAAGACTTTGCAGCCGCCGTAAAATGGTATTTAGAGCCCAGAATTAAAAAAAAATTCGTTTGTATATAGATTTAGGTTTAGGTTTATATGTGGATTTTTAGGGGTTCAAAACTTTCGGTTCCAAGTTCCCAAAATCTTACCATCGATGTTTTTCGGAAATTCTTCTGTCTGATGCTAGATTATCAATCACATAAGATTTAGAAAATGCGTCCGTAAATAATAACTAACTCTCGTTTTGATTTAGGGTCGATAGAGCCTTGGGAACTTGGAGCTGGAACTTGGAGCCAAAAATAGGGAACTTGGAGCCGTAGGTGGGGAACTTGGAGCCCTAAGTTGGGAACTTGGAGCCGAAAGTAAAAATCGCTAAAACGTGTTCCTAAGCCTAAGCGAAGCCTAAATATAACCATACACCACTTTTTTTTCTTAAAGGCTCCAAGTTCCCAAAAATTTCCGATGGCTCCAAGTTCCCTGCTTGTGGCTCTAAAGACCCCGTACCCTCGTTTTGCTGGAAGTCAAAGTACATTCATAATTGTCCGGGCGTTTGCGCGCATGCTCATGCTGTTTTCTATAAAATTCTCACATTAACACCGGATATCGCGCCGGTATAACAAAAAATAAAAAATAAATAGAAGCTAATAAGAAAGAAAACACAAGAAAATAGAAACAGACAAAGAAAACATCGGCACTTGCCGAAGGCTGAGATAAACAAAAATATTAGATTTAAGATTTAAGATTTATTTTCCAGTAAAGTACAAATGACAAATTATACATAGTTAATAGTAAGTACATAATGTGCAACCCAGTTGAGTTACACTACATGGTTAGAAACAAAAACAAAATAGAAACATTTTGTATATTATCACAGAGAAAACCTGGCTGCCTTACTAGAAAAAATGACTAAAGGCTTTAGATATAAAGCTCTTCTTTTAGTCATATCTGGTTATCTCAAGCAAAGATTTTTTAAAAAGATGCAATGTTTTGGCATTAACTTGTTTTTCATTCAGTGAGTTCCATTTTTTTGGGACTCTATTAAAAAAACTGTGCTTTCTACAATTAATTCTACAGTGTTCTATCTTTAACCTTTTGGAATGACCCCTTGTGTGATTTGTATTCAGATGGAAGTATTTATTAAAGTCTATATTTACCAATCTATTTATTATCTTAAATGTTTCAATCATATCTGCTTTTTCTCTACGTTTTTCCAAAGTTTCTAGATTGAGTAGACTTAACCTGCTGTTGTACCCATAGTCTTTCAAGTTACAGATTTTGAAAACTCTTTTTGTAAAGACACGTTGGACTTTTTCCACAAGGTATTTGTCTTTAATCAGATAGGGACTCCAAACAGCACTTGCATATTCAACTGTAGGACGATTAGGACCTTTGGGCGAACCCCGCAGCGGTCGCTGATCTCCACCGAGAGTGGGAAGAGGAGGTGAGCAAGGCGAAGGGCGTGCCAGACGGAACCAACCGGGGTTGAACGAAATTCTGGTTACTGGCAAACGACAACAACAACAACAAAAATATATTCTTGATAACTTTTTATGGTTGGTGATTATCGTCGTTACTACGGCAAAATGAGCCACTGTCATTTTAAAATACACGTGACAGTGACTCATTCTGTAGTTGATACGGTCCTATTTTAAATTCAAATTAGTCACAGACGCACATATTTTATACGAACTGTGGTTCATTTTGCCGTAGTAACGGCTATTAGTTGGCTTTGAGTTTTGCACAGGGCAATACCGGTCAGTGATACTGGTCGACGTAGGACAACACTGCGCTCTGTCTACTTCGTACGTAGGGTAACTGACTTAAATTCAGCCAGTCTTAATTTCGGCCACCGGTTGTTATTTTTGCCATGCGAAAAGTTATAGAATGAACTGCTTATGTTTGGATAGATCCTCATGTCATCTATCTAACCATATGCAGTTCATTTCATAACTTTGTGTATGACAAAAATAACAACCGGTGGCCGAAATTAAGGCTGGCCGAATTTAAGTCAGTTACCCTACATGTAGAGTCGGTAAAAAAGGTCCTTAAACGATTTCTTTTTGGGCTAAATTATAGATCAGGGTAATTTAAAAAGTATGTAGCTAAATAATGAAGCAGACAGTAGGCATATTTCGAAATAAGGAATTCCGTTCTTATGACAATAATAAATGCACTTTGAGAAGGTTTGTATAATTTGAATTATAAACCCCTCCCCTCAAAAAAAAACAATGATAAAAAACAACATACAAAATAAAAGAGATGAAATAAGTTTTTAAATTAATACAACCAAGGGGTAAGGACACCAAGTGAGCGTTTTTGAATAAATCCTGGTTCATTTATTTTAAGTATATTTGAAGGACAAAACCAAAAACTTTGATTTCAATAATTTTAAGGTTTTTTTTATTTTTCGCGCATTTCTGGCATAACGACCTAAAAGCGAAGTTTAAAAAGTTTTTAAAATACAAAAAACGCTATAAAATTAGGCATAATCGAGCTTTTGTTTTTGTCCTTCGAGCACTTTGGACAAAGTATGTCCCGGATTTAAAATAATACACGGTTTTTGGTGGGAAACGAAATAAGTAGAGTAATTCACGGCTCAATTTTTTGCCCATAGTTATGAATGAAATTAACTGCGTATGGCAAGATAGATGAGCAGTACGATTTATCCAGCTATACGCAGTTCATTTCGTAACTTTACGCATGGCAAAAATAACAACCGGCGGCCAAATTAGGACCTGGGGCCTATTTCATAAAGACGTATGTAAATTTTCATTTTACAAATCTCCGCCTATTATTTGTAAATTACATGATAGAGGATATACGACACGGCAAATATTGATCGGTCAGTGGAGATGAAATGACGTGGCTGTAACCAATCAGCGCAGAGCAGTGCGCGCAGATGGTCCCCCTGGATTACAAGTCGAAAAACCTTTATCGTGTATTTTACAAAAAATAGGCGGAGATTTGTAAAATGAGAATTTACAAAGGTTTTTATGAAATAGGCCCCTGGCCAATTTTAAATTAGTTACCGTATGTTTTTTTAGAACATCCGAGCATCCGGGCTGGTACGAATTTCTGGACGGGTCCAATCTGAAGAATTGGTTCGCAGAAGTGCCTCAGGTTGTAAATTCGGTTCTTGCTATTGGAAATTCTGTAAAAGTAAGATTTGATTTTTTTTCTTGATACTGGAAATTTTTTTAAGAAGTGGAGGGAGCTCTTTAATGCGCCAGAACGATTGACTTCATGCAGACGTTGGAACGATGAGGCAAGTGGTCGTTACTACAGCGAAATGAGCCACAGTTCGTATAAAGTATGGGTGTCTGTGACTCATTTTAATTTTAATACAGGACACTATTACCTACAGAATGAGTCACAGTCACGTGTATTTTATAATGACAGTGGCTTATTTTGCAGTAGTAACGACGAAGTACAACAAAATACAGCCTGTGACGGGTAAACGGTACTAATACGATAAAATTTTTGCTTGTCAAACCTACAAATTTTTTTCTCCACGTAAAAGCATCCTAGTATTCTCAACAACGTTATACAGTTAGTTTTGTAAATTTTGGAAAATTGAAATACAGGATCTCGCGAAATACAGAAATGTATCCATAAAAAATTAATATGGGTGTTAAAAAGGCAGAAATACCACGATTATAGTGCACATTATGGTAGTAGTTGAAAATAATTGATATTAAAAATCAAATTCCAACGAATTTTTTTTAAAACCTCTAAAACATGCACTACTCAGTATTTATTAAAACAAATACTTTGAATAATAAGGAACCGTTACCTTTTTTCACGTACGTAAAAATTAATGGAAATGTTTTTGTATTAATGGTTTAATATAGATTTTCTGTGAAAAATGGGGGTTAATTTTTTTAAATTGCGGCGAAACGTGGATTTAATTATATTTGATGAAATTTAAGGCTCCAAATAGTATATTTTCATTGAAATTTATAATTTTTAAACGGCCATAATAGCTTTCGTCTGTTGGTCTGTTGTGTGTGCATATTTTAGATTTAATAAAGGCCTGGGTTTATAAACCTCTTTAAGACAAGTGGGGCAGATGGGCTTGTGGCGCAGTCGGATAGCGCCTGGGTCAAGGCTTGGGACGATTCCAGTCCCACAGTCGGTCAAGGGAAAGATCCCCCACTGTGAACAAATTTTTATTACCACATAATTTTAACTTAATAACTATTTCAGATTAATTATAATTGTTTCAATAAATCCTATTGATTCAAAATAAAAAAAGTATTTGTAAACATTTAAACCGCATTTGTTTCCAAGTTTTTGCCCCTCATTCGAATTTTCGTCGTTGGAATATTTTTAAATTTTTTTATGCTCTTT
Organism: Microlaimidae sp. YZB2_3; assembly: GCA_030248175.1. Classification (NCBI taxonomy): domain Eukaryota; kingdom Metazoa; phylum Nematoda; class Chromadorea; order Desmodorida; family Microlaimidae; species Microlaimidae sp. YZB2_3. The sequence goes on from JASAMX010000405.1 coordinate 14,791, forward strand.
TTTTAAAATAAATAACAAAATACATTTTATGTAAGTAAAAAACCAATTTTTTTCTGTATTGCAATTGGTTTTTTATTGAACGTTGTTAAGTGAAAACTGTCCGGAGAGACCTTAAGGTGTAAAGTTTAGCGTCATTAGGTTGGGTAAACAATTTAGCCATTTCAAAATACTCAGACTCCAAGTTGCCGATTTTTGACCCTATGCGTTTAAACTTTAAGTTAAAATTAGCTAAAGCTAAATTCTATCAGGGTCAAAATAGATGAGTGGTAAAGTAACCACTCGTTTTTGCAGAAAATATCACGTGCAGAGAAACACAAGACGCAACTAAATAATAATTGATTACATAACCGCTGAAAACTTTTTTTCAATTTTTGTTATTATTATATATTGTTAATAATTATTGTTTATTTCTTCCTGGCGGAGAGCGGTTACGCCCTCAATTTCAGCCTGGGGCCTGTTTCATAAAAACCTTTGTAAATTTTCATTTTACAAATCTCCGCCTATTTTTTGTAAAATACACGATAAAGGTTTTTCGACTTGTAATCCAGGGGGAGCATCTGCGCGCACCGCTCTGCGCTGATTGGTCGCAGCAACGTTATTTCATCTCCGCGGACCGATCAATATTTGACGTGTCGTATATCCTTTATCGTGTAATTTAGAAAAAATAGGCGGAGACTTGTAAAATGAAAATTTACAAGCGTCTTTATGAAATAGGCCCTTGGAAGATTTTAGCTTTAGGCTCCAACTTTTTAAAATCGAAAATATTAGAAACAAGTAGATAGTAAAAGCTTTAAACAATTTTTTATAAAACCAGAAAAAACGAGTTGCTGATAAAATGGGAATATAAATTTTTGCATTTGTTATACATCAGAAGGCGCAATAAATCTAACTAACAGTTTTCCAAGAACCCAATAAAAACATTAAACTTTATTAAAAAGATCATCAGTGTCAAATACCAAATGTATTACAATATTAAAATACACAAATCTTCTATGGAAGGCCATGCAACAAATCGGTGCAAAAATTATTTTGCGTTAAAAAAATACATTTTTAAGAGTATTTAATTTTTTAGTTTTCAAAGAAAATGCGATATTTTTCATGATGCCCAGTATACTCATTTTGCACTGGAACTTGGTTTATACATGAAGTATGCAATATACATAAGTGTCACCATAATGGATAATTACCGTATCTCCTACTTATCTTTTGTAGTATGCAGATCAACCGATCAAAATTTCGCGCGCTTTCGATCGTTTGATCTGCATACTACAAAAGATAAGTAGGAAATAGGTAATTATCCATTATGGTGACTCGCTATGTTTACTGCATACTTCATGTATAAACCGAGTTTTAGTGCAAGGTGCCTATATATTTTATATATTTATGTGTTAGCTGGTTGTTTTAGGTCCTAATAAAAAATAAAAAATCTGTGAACAGTTACAACCTACTCCGCCAACTTCACATTTCTTCGTTTAAATCTTGCAACGGCAGATCTCTAAAATTCAACAAGAATGGCAATTTAGATGGAGGTAATTGAGCCTTACATTTAAAAAAAAATGATTGCTAAATAAGAAGTAAATTTTAATTACTATAATATTTACTGAAAAACGAAACATTTTGACGTGTTTTTTTGCGGTTTCAATTAACATATTTGAATAGTTTTTAAGCGCATAAAACAAATCATTGAGCGCTGAAAAACAAATCGTCGTTACTACGGCAAAATGAGCCACTGTCATTATAAAATATACCTGACTGGGACTCATTCTGTATTTAATAGGGTCTTGTTTTAAATTTAAAATGACTCACAGGCGCACGTATTTTATACGAACTGTGGCTCATTTTGGCGTAGTAACGACGAAATACAGTGGCGTAGTTTTGCCGTTATTAATATCGATAACATTCTGGCGCCTGCTTCATAAAAACCTTTGTAAATTCTTATTTTACAAATCTCCGCCTATTTTTTTTGTAAAATACACGATAAAGGTTTTTAGACTTGTAATATAGGGGGAGCATCTCCGCGCACTGTTCTGCGCTGATTGGTCGCAACCACGTCATTTCATTTCCG
>JASAMX010000410.1:0-25000 GCA_030248175.1 Microlaimidae sp. YZB2_3
AAAAAATTCGACCCTTTTATGACATTCCTTGAAATTGAAGTTTTGTAATGATATCTTATTTAGCCCAATCCTTTTAGTGGTTAAGGAGAAAGGTCATTCCTCCTTTTAGTGAAAAAACGTCCAGCATAAAGATATTCATGTTTATTTTTTCAAAAACATGATATTCTGGTTTACATTGGCAAATTACTCTTACCAATAAGTTGAACGAATTCGAAGATAAAAAATTTTTCAACTTTCAAAGTCCATAGGGCCCTGTTTTTGTGAAAATGTCTTGTCCAACCAAAAGATGTCCATGCAATTTTTTTTAAATTTCAACCCCTTTATGACATTTCCCTGTCTGTAAGTTTTGCAACGATATCTCATTTCGCCCAATTTTTTTGCTGGTTGACGAGAAAGGTTGTTGCCTTTTTAGTGAAAAAACGTTGTCCAGCATTAAGATGTCAATGTTAATCTTAGCAAAAAACATGACATTTTGGTTTTACTTTGGCCAATTACTCCTATCAATAAGTCCGAGCCAATTTAAAGACAAAAAAATTTTCTATTTCGAAAAATCATAGGTTTTCCCTTTTTGTGAAAATGTTTTGTCCAGGAAAAAGATGTCCATGCAGATTTTTTCTAAATTTCAACCTTGTTGTGACATTCTCCGGACCGTAAGCTTTGCAATGATATCTCATTTAGCCCAATCCCTTTTGTGGTTGGGGAGGAAGGTCGTTCCCTTTTTAGTGAAAAAAACGTTGTCCAGTATTAAAATGTCTATGTTAATCTTACCAAAAAACATCACATTCTGGTTTTACATTGGTTACTTACTCTTATCAATTAGTTTAAGTTAATTCGGAAAAAAAAATTTTTCAATTTCTAAAGTCCATAGGTTCCCCCTTTTGTGAAAATATGTTGTCCAGGCTAAAGATGTCCACGCAAAAATTTTCTAAATTTTGACCCTTTATGACATTCCCCGGATTGTAAGCTTTGCAATGATATCTCATTTAGCCCAATCCTTTTTGTGGTTGGTGAGCAAGGTGATTCCCTTCTTTAATGAAAAAAAAAACGTTGTCCAGTATAAAGATGTCCATGTTCATTTTTCCAAAAATCATAATATTCTGGCTTTGCATTGCCTAATTACTCTTTCCAATAAGTTTGAGCCCATTCTGAGTCAAAAAATTTTTTAAGTTTCAAAATCCCCCTTTGGTGAAAACGCGTTGTCTAGTATAAAGATGTCCATGTAAGTTGTTTCAAAATTTCAACCTCCTTACGACATTCCCTGGGGTATAAGATTTTTCAAGGATACCTCATTCACCTTAATCCGTTGAGTGGTTAGGGAGGAGTTAGGGAACACACACACACACATTACGTCTATTTATATATAGATATATTTATTTTTTTTATTTTCATTGAAATGGATTTATCGAGGTAAATATAAGGGTTTCTTCAGAATGCGACCCCAAGTCTTCTTTCTTGTTCGGCAGCCGGCTGATTTGAAGAGTTTGAAATCACTAACGACTTTTGCTGCGGAACCTGAATTTATATAAAAACCGTAAGCCACTAAACCTAGGCCGCGCGTGCGTGTGACTGTTTATCACCGCACGTTGAATTACCAAAAATGACAGGAAGCGACCGGGCAACTAAAATGAGGCGAGCAATGCTCGCGTGAACGACCGTGCAATACCGCGTTATTTAAAAAATTAAATTACTAAGGTAAACATTATTCTAACAAGCTTTAGGTCAACATCTTTTCTATCTAGCACATAATGTCTGTCCGTAGTGAATCTGTCTTTTATCTTTCTTAATCGTTGTTACAATATTTTTGAACTATTTCTCCAACTTTTATAAAGTTTAATTACAAAAAACAGTGCCAAATTGATAACTAAGAGTTTAAGTCAATGATATAATTTTTTATAACAATCGTTTCTTTCCAGTATATACTCTTTTAAAGTTTTTGGTTTGTCATTAGCGCACGTATCTTTACAGATTTAGTTTTTGCAAAAAAACTAAACTATGGGCAAATCAAACCGAGCTGACTTCCATGATTTGCTATATTGAATCGACTATTTAACAATAAAATCATTAAAAATTTTCCATAAAAACGGTTGAATATTTAAAATTACATACGATATTTTAACAATCATTTATTAAATTACTCAATTTGGAACAAAAATGTAGTTTTTTTAAAGACTAAATTTGACTAATATTTTGTAAAATTTTGTATTATTTTGTAAAATTAAAAAAAATTACGCGAGAACTCTGCTCCCGCCACTTTGCTCCCGACCAATTTCGCTCCCGGCCTATTTTGCTCCCGGTCCAATTCGCTCCTGGCAAATTTTGTGAACGTATTTTTTGCGAAGCTCTTAAAGACTGAAACCCTTTTTTTTAGCCTAAGCTTAACTTAAAAATCAAACAAATTTTTATTGTGATAAATTTTTAAAATTGTCCGAAAAGGAGCGAGGTTGGCCCCAACAAAAAAAAATAATAAATTTGAATAAATTTTCTGGGAGTGAAGTGGGTCAGGAGCCAAATGGTACGGGAGCGAGATAGGTCAGGAGCGAAGTGGCGGGAGCAAAATGGGCAGTTCCCAATCCAATCGTAGCCTTAAAAACTGCCCTAAGTGTGAGCTAGAAAATTACGCATTTTTATCCCGGTAATTTTAAGAAAAAATAAAATATAAAATTAAAATACAAAAAAAAATCATACTCACAATTATTTTTGACAGTCGTGAAATCGTTACATTTGAAGGATTTTTATTACAGTAAAAAACAAGAGTTGGGCAAAAGAAGAGAAATAAATATTTACTATTATAATTATTGTATGCTTTGAATAGTAGAAAATTAAACTAATTTACCATTATATTGATTGATCAATTTAAAAACCCAAAAAAATTTAAGTTTTATTATAAGTATATTTTGATTTTATAAACTAACGCTGTTATGTAAATGTCCTATGTGTAAAAATACTAGCATAATATAAAACAGTGAAAGTAATGTTAACGTGATCTTTTTTAGTTGCGATTCCATTAGAATTGTATGTTTTCTGTTGAAAAATCCGCTAGGCCTAACTTTTGTTCCCTTCTAATCTGCCATTTTTACAAAGTTTAATCTAAAAAAGGTACTTTTACCTGGTAGCCAAATGTTCAAGCTACAAAATGAAATATTTTTTTATAAATCAACCATTCAGTCGCTAGCACACGTCTTTTTTACAGACTTAATTGTTGCGAAAAAAATAGTGATTTTTATTGCATGGGCTTTGTTGGCTTTGAAAGACAGAAAAATGATAATAATGATAATAATAATAATGTTTATTTATTAAAATTACATACTGTATGAATACAAACATAATATAGTTAAATTAGTAGATTAAACAATCAACAGGTGAGTACAGGAATAAACGTGCAAAATGTCAAGCTAACTAAACCCAAAAAAAAATAAAAAAAACACTAACTGAATTTAAACAAAAACACATAGACATAAATATAATTAATATGAACAAAACTTGGCTCAACAATGTGAAAGGAGCCTATTGACGGCAAAAACAATTTCAGTCGGAAGTTTGTTCCAAAAATTCATTAGAAAATTGTAAAAAATATTTAGCCGGAAGTGATTAGTCTAGTTTACACTATTGTTTTTTATTCTTGTTTCTTAAAAACACAAAAAAAGCAAATCTATTTATTATCAAATATCTTTCAGCCCACTAAATAAAAAACTGTTGAATTCAATGTTTAGCGCTTAAAAGCAGTCATAAATTTTGTATAATACTGAAGTAATATTAAAAACCAAAATTATCATTTTTATGTATTTCAGCAAAAATAACATTGATGGTTTTAGAATATAATATTTTGCACATTTATTTTGTTTTCTAATTTTATTATTGGATTTATCTAGCATAATATAAACTTATTTATTTTGGGTACGAGGTACTACCGCGAAATCAAAAGTTGTCATTAAGGGCCCGTTCACACCTGTTCCCAGTTCCCAGTTCCCAGATCCCAGAAACAGCAAAAACAAGTGCTCACGCCTGTTTCCCAGATCCCAGATCCCAGTTCCCAGTTCCCAGAAAGACTTGGAGCGGCGCTCCAACTTCTGGGAACAAATTAAGGGAAAGCGAGCGGAGAGGCGTCTTCGCGCATATATCACACGCGCTCAGTGCACACATACAGACTTTTTTACGTAATAATGTTGGTAATTATGTTAATGATTATGTTAATAATGTTATGTTAATTATATATAATTATGTTATGTATAATTATGTTAATATAATTATGTTAATAATGTTAATATAATTATGTTAATAATGTTAATGTTAAGGACACACACCAGCTGCACAATATTGATTTTTTGAACTTTTTGTGTGCAATTATTACAACAGCGCTCCGCTTCTTTTTTTGCTGCGTTTCTCCAAGCGGGTGTAGGAATATAGAACAAAAATAGTTGGTTTTTAAACAAAACAATCCTAATACGATATTTTTAAACAAATTTTAAAGTTTTAGTTTAAAAAAAATTAATTTATATTATTAAAACGTTTTTAAAATATAATTTTATTTATAAAAGTAATAAAATATTACGTTTTATTAAACTAGACTTGATTCTTAGCTTTTTTGATACTTCAATTTAGCGCCTTAAAAATTATTTTTAAAATATTCTTTATTTGTGTTTTAACGATTATTTTGTATTCGTACGTACAATTCTACAACACTTGGTAGGTACGATTTTCAATTACATTACAACAACATTTCAATTATTAGCTTTTGTTTTGTTTTGTTTCTTAAAGCGGGCACGAATATGATACAAAAATCCTTGTGTTTTTTACCCAAATCATAGCTAAAACAATTTTTTTAAACAAATTTAAAAGTTTAACAGTTTTTTATAGTCTAAAAAACTAATTTATATGATCAAAACGATTGTGAAATATTAATTTATTCATAAAAGTAATAAAAATGTTTTATTACAGTGAACTTTTTTTACAGTTTTGTTTTAATTATTCAATTTAGAACATTTAAAATTTATTTTAAATATTTTTTGTGTTTTAAACGAATATTTCCTGTTGTACATTCGATCTTACGCGCGTTATTTGACTAAAAAAACCCTCGCGCGAACGATTTTTTATCCCGGTAAACAAACAGGTGTGAACAGGCCGTTTCTGGGATCTGGGAACTGGGATCTGGGAACTGGGATCTGGGAACTGGGATCTGGGATCTGGGAACAGGGATCAGGTGTGAACGGGGCCTTTAGGCTATACGCAATTCATTTAGAAACCGAGAAAATAAAAGCAATATTGATACAATATCATGTATTTTTGTAATTTTAGGCTTTGTTTTAAACTATTTTTTGCGTAGCATAGTTTTTTTATTTCTAAATTGTTTGGGATAAACAGAAAAAAAAATGGCAATCGTTTATTACATAAAACTGCTAAAGTTGTTGAAATAAATGTATTAATATTTTTAGAACTTCAAGTTTAAAAAATGAATGAAAAATATCTAATTTTCGGGCCATATTAATTTCGTGTCGATACCGCCGACTTAAGTTTTTATGTTTGATAAATCCATTGTCAGATAAAAAACTGTTAAAACTATAAAAGTTTTGGGAAAATGGCGATTTTTTCTAAGCTGCAAAACGGTCCAGGTCAAACCTTAAATTCGTATTTTGCCCAGAATGAACCACTTTTTTATTTAAAAACCCTATAAATTTAAATTTTATTATTCGGGCTTCTCGGGACCAAGGGTACATTTTAAAGATTTACCCCGATCAATGTAATATTAAAGGGTATTTTCAAATAGTTTTGGCAATAGAGGAATTTGGTTTGTGACTGCGTGCTCCTTTAAGGAGCATTGGTCCCGCTTGTCTAAAATATTACAAGTCGGTCGAAATTCAAATCTTGCTCTGCTTAGGGCTTGGGCTTGGGTAACTAAGAACAGCTTTTTATATTTAAAATCACACATATAATAATATCGTCAAGATCAAAAGTGCTTATGAGACTATGTTTTACGAAACAAACATATCCGACAATATAAAAAAAACGATTCTTGAGATTGTTTTTTAAAGTTCCTTAAATAAACAGCGCAACTGCCTAGTCAGGCAAGAAAGAGAGGTTTCTTTTAGTCTGTAAAACAATAAACTGTTTTAAATTGTCCTTAAAGCAAAATAAATCTCTCTTGCTTCTGATTTATATTATTTTTTAAAATTTTTTGACACAATACCAAGAATACATGAAAATTAATTAATAAAAAAAGAAGAATGAGAAATGAAGAACAAATTATACGGGCTATGTGTGGATCCAACCTAAATGCATACGTATGCATATGTTTATATGCATACGTATGCATATGTTTATATGCATACGTATGCATATGGTATGCATACGTATTCATAAATTCATATGCATACGTATGCATATTTTTTTAGTTATATGCATACTTATGCATTTTTCCGCAAAGTATTTGTATACGTATGCATTTTTTTGAAACTTTTAAGCATACCTATACATTTTTTTTTACTTTTATGCATAAGTATGCATAAAAGTTGCAAAAATGCATACGTATGCAAATACTTTCTGGAAAATGCGTAAGTATGCATATAAGTTGCAAAATATGCATACGTATGCATATTTTCTTAAAAAACAAAAAAAAAACTTTTTTTCTAATTTCCAAAATATGCATACGTATGAATATTTTTCAACTTATATGCATACGTATGCATTTTTCCGGAAAGTATATGCATACCGCATACGTATGCATTTTTTGCAACTTTTATGCGTACGTATGCATAAAAGTTTCAAAAAAATGCATACGTATGCATATACTTTGCGGAAAAATGCATACGTATGCATATAACTTAAAAAAATATGCATACGTATGCATATGAATTTATGCATACGTATGCATAACATATGCATACGTATGCATATAAACATATGCATACGTACATTGCATACATTGAGGTTGGATCCACACATAGCCCGTATAATTTGTTCTTTATTTCTCATTCTTCTTTTCTTTATTAATTAATTTTCATGTATTCTTGACAATACTGAAATATTTAAACAATTATTTTGTTATTTTAATAATTTTTTAAAATAAAAAAACAAATCAAGGGTCGCATTCTGAAGAAAGAAGCACTTATATTTACCCCGATAAATCCATTCTAATGAAAATCAAAAATATATATATATAAATTTTAAATAAATAAAACTGCCGCGTATAATTTGTTCTTCATTTCCCATTCTTCTTTTCTTTATTAATTAATTTTCATGTATTCTTGACAATACTGAAATATTTAAACAATTATTTTGTTATTTTAATAATTTTTTAAAATAAAAAAATTGTCAAAACAAATCAAGGGTCGCATTCTGAAGAAAGAAGCACTTATATTTACCCCGATAAATCCATTCTAATGAAAATCAAAAATATATATATATATAAATTTTAAATAAATAAAACTGCCGCATATGGGACAGAAAATGATTGCAATGAATTTTTTTAAATTTTTTTTCTCGCGCCGCAAAACCACCTCGCGCAAAATAAAAAAAAATTAGTCCATGCTCGTATTTTATTTTTTATTAAATTAATCCAACGGGAGAAAATATTTATCCACCTCTTGAGTAAGATAAATTTTTATTCTTAAAACAATAGAAAAAATTTAACCTGACTTTAACCTGGGTAAAATTGATTTTTCACTCGCATCCTTAAGCACGTAAAAAAAGTTATCCCGTGATAACTTTTAACCGCTCGTCAGAATGCGACCCCGAACTTTTTAAGATCTCTTTGGACAGTTTTTTTAATTATGGGAAATCAAATCTGAATAGGTGAAATATCGAGCTCTAATTTAAGTTTTTGGCGTTTTTTTCTCAAACACGTAAGATTTTTAAGGTTCATATAGTATTCGTGATCACGTCATATAAGTTTGCTCTATGGGAACGGTTGTAGGAGGAGCTCAAAACTGAAGATCTCTACGTTTATTGGAGATCAAATTTTTCCCAAGCGCTAATTGGCTGAAAGTGATTGTATAACGTCATTACTCCGAAAATCTTTAACATTGAACAACTTCCGCTTCATCGTGAAATATTGTTTATAACTTGAACTTAAAATTGCTGTCTTAATTTAAGTGTACATGTTCTTTTAAAAATTTTCATATGCTAAAATTTTTTGACAACATACATGTTATTAGAAACATAAAAACAAAAAAAAAACACCTAAAACTAAAAAAAAAATATATTATTCAGAAAGTAAAATAAATTTTAGGTGACTTATTTAAGACGAAGGTTGAGAACTTCCTCGGCTAAATGGTGGGAGCTCCAGAGCATGACAATTAACAAAAAACGTCATCCATCATTTGAAAGGTTTTTAATTTTTTTTTTCTGCAAATGATAAATAAACCATGTATAAGCAATAAATCAGGGGAAAAATTGATTTAGTCTTTTTAGGTCTATTTCTCCTTCTGCTCATTTTCTCTGTTTTTGCAATCAGAAATTTTTACCACAAAAAATTTTAAATACGTTTTACAGAATAAATAGTAGCGAGATGGAGCTTTCATATAATCAAGATTGCATACGGAACGGCCAAAACAAGCTATTGAAACGCTCTAAAAATATTTAAATGTTCAGATACTTGTTAACAGTGGATACTTTCTCAGTATTTGTTTTGATTAAATGCACTTGTTATTTGAATATTAGTTTTGTTTATTAAAATTTCTGGTTGTTTTTACTGTTTGGTAAATTTTTATGTTGCTTACTGCACTTCGCAAACAACATGTAAACTTAACTGCAATTTTTACTCTTTCGAACATCTTACTGGCTTTGACCATTTACATTGCATGGTATAACAGTAAACTATACTTGGGTTTTCACACAGCTAAAATTTACTTGTATATCAGTAAGAAAACACTGGTTTTGCCGATAACCGGAAACTCAAACAGTGCAAAAATAAGTGACTAAGTATTGAAAAGGTAGTAAATCACATATTTACTTTGATTAGTGTGGTTATTGCAAACCAAACCCTTAAAAAATCCTTGTTTTGCAGTAAATTTTAACTTACCAATTATGTTATACCAGTAAAATAAGCTTATATTATGCTTCATTTAACGTTGAATACGAACGTTTTACTAAAATGCCTTATAAAAATACATTAATAAAAATACGTTTAGAATAAAAATACTATAGTTGATTATTATTAGTTTTTTATTTGATAAAAACTTATTAGATTATACAAAAAATGACTCGTTTACCCAACTATATGACAACAAGCTTAAATTTTCATAAAAATTTCCGCCAAAAAACCACTTTTAAAAATCTAAGCAATAAATTAATTTTGGTAAATGATATATATTTATCTGTATTGGTATATAACAACTTAATCAATATTGTGCAGTAAAAACCAAAATGAATTAAAAAAAATCCAGGCTATTCAAAATATTAACAAAATTTGGGGTGACGGAAAAAAAGCACCCGTGGCAAAGGCGGAAAAAAAGCACCCGGTGTTAAGGCGGAAAAAAAGCACCCGTGCGCGTGGCGGAAAAAAAGCACCCGCCCTTAACCCGGAAAAAAAGCACCCGAAGGGAGCCTATGACAAATATCGTGTAGCCACGTTTATTTATTACGTTATCAGTATTATAAAACTTAACTTAAACATTTCGTAGCGTTTAGCGGTTATTTATATTTAGTCAATGTGAGATTTTTATTTGGTTGATAAACACAAGATTAAATTAACAATTATTTGTTAATAAAATAATTAAAAATAAAAAAAATTAATACATTTCTTGTGGTCAATTGGTTAATTGTTTGCTAACAAATTGCAAGCAATTTATGTTAACTACAAATTCACACAAACTTTTAATTTGCGGTTTTTTATCTATTTCTTTGTGAAATCATAACAAATATGCTACAGTAATGTTTTATGTCATAATTTGCCGCAGGACAATAATAAAATGGATAATTACGCGGGAATGCGAAAGTTCCCGCACGACCACTAAAATCTCGCGCACTATAAACTTACCACTTAATAAAGTTAGCGTTTACAAATGTATAATGGAAAACAGTAAAACAAAAACAGTGCTAGAAAATATTTGAACATTTTATACACAATTCCCTTTAATTTCATTTGTACATTAAGCAGCTTTTTTAAGTTTATATTGGTGGTGCTGGTTTTAACATTTTTCAAAGTAAAGTAGTGGTGTGTTCGCAAATATATTACGTAATAAATTTGAAATTAGGTCAAGCCGTTCACATTAATTAGGTCAAATTGTTTATAATAATTAGGCCGTGTTATTAACTATATAAACAAACAACTTTTAATTTCAATTTGATGTTTTGTGTTTCTAATTCAATATTTACCAAATTTGATTATAATCGTTAAAAATGGCTGATTTCGGTGATGCGGAACCTTTTAAAGTTTTAAGTAATTGTAATCGACACCCAAAAAACGAACATCGACACCCAAAAAATAACGAACAATGATTTATAAAAAAATTACTCACTTTATAAAATAGAAAAATTCAAATGGCTCAATTTAGTGCTTAAATCCTTAAGCTTTTGAGCCATATTTTCAAAATAAACCATGTCTTGGTGTCTTACGCGAACGTGATCGGTGCGCAATGTTGAATTATGCTTATGTGTTGTATGTTTTCTGGAATAAAACTGACTTTGACTTAAAAACAAAAATAAAATATTTAATATTTAAAACTTTCGTAAAATTATTTTTGTTTTTTACGCAAATATATGATTCAATTTGAAAATATTTATTTAAAAATTCTAACATTAAACTACTGAAATAGTTTGCTATCTATAATTAACAACATTGTAAGGTCAAAATTTAAAAAATTCCTAAAAAACAAATGTATATACAATAGTGATAACGTAATAAATAAACGTCGCTACACAAGATTTGTCATGCGCTCCTTTCGGGTGCTTTTTTTCCGCCTTGCGCTCGGGTGCTTTTTTTCCGCCTTGCGCGCGGGTGCTTTTTTTCCGCCTTAGCTCCGGGTGCTTTTTTTCCGCCTTTGCCACGGGTGCTTTTTTTTCCGTAAACCAAAATTTGACGTTCGTGTTATTGCTTTTTTACGATTTTTTTACGCTGCAGTCGCAAAATACTGTTTTTACTTAAATAAAGAATTTGTAAGTGTCGTCTCCCCGATGACTGCAAAACTTTAGTAAAGTTACAAAAGCTTTAGTGAAAAAGTTCTAAATGGGATGATAGAGTAGGAACTAAGAAATGCGCAGAAATTAATGACGAAACTCATTCAGTTAATTTTCTACTATAATGACATTATTTATTAATATTGGATTTAGGAGTCTTTACGCGTCTGTGTTTTTAATAACTTAACCAAATAATTTAAATCTTACAAATTGTACTCAACTTCTAAGTGTGGTTGCTTTAATTTAGTGAAACGGCATAAACCTAATTTTTGAATGATTGTTAATATTTTTTTCAAGCAAAGCAACTATTATAAAAATGAGCGAAAGTCTTACAACAAATGAAATCGCAGTTGCGCAGTGTTCTGCAAAAAGAAAAAAGAATAAAAAAAAAAAAAAAAAAACAAAAACAAAACCCCCACCCCCCACCCCCCCCCCCCCCCACACCCACCAACAACAAAAAAACCACACACAAAAAAAAAAAAAAAAAAACACCCAAAAAACAAAAAAAAAACAAAAAACCAAAAAACCACAAACAACAAAAAACAGACACAAACAAAACACAAAAAAAAACAAAAGAAAAAAACACGAAAAACAAAACCAAAAGCACAAAAAAAAAAAACAAAAAAAAACAAAAAAAAACACACAAACACAACAAACACCCAACAAAGAACCAAAAACAAAAAAAAAAAAAAAAAAACCAACGAAAAAAAATATAAAAAACAAACAAAAAAAGCGAAACTAGCAAAAACGAAACAAACGAAAAAAAAAACCATAAAAAAAGAAAAACACAAACAAAAACAAACCAAAAAACAAACACAAAACCAAAAAACAAGAAATAAAAAACAAAACCGAAAAAAACAAACGAACTATAAAAAAAAAACAACACAAAACTCCAAAAAAAAAAAAACCAAACCAAAAAAAAAAACCAACAAAAAAAAACACACAACAAAAAATAAAAAAAAAATAAAAAAAAAACCAAAAAAAAAAACAAAAAAAAAAAAAAACATAAAAAAAAAAAAAAAAAAAAAAAACAACAACAACCCAATACTGTTTAATTTTCGGTAATTAAGGTTAATGGTGGACTAAAAAAAATTAAAGCGGGTATATTTCCCTAAATAAAGTTGATTTAGACAATAATTATATCAATAGCTACTGTTAAATTTTACTGTTTAATCACATATTTGTATAAATTGACCCTATAGCGTATCCGAAGCATACTTACTTAAAGTTTTATCCAGTCCACATATCATTCTTGTGCGGGTTTTAGTTTTATAGAACAAAAAAAAACTTGAAGCCGAGCAGTTTTATTTTTCGTGTTTAAAACTTAATGGGTTTGTATAATACAGATAACAATGATTCTATGTTATGTAGACATACAATTACATAGTAACTTAAGCATTATAATTAATCTCTTCTTTTCTTGTTCTAGATTTTTATTAGAAATATTAAGTTGAAATTTATCCTTTTATATGTTTTTAACTTCAGAATTGAGGCATAGGCTTGCATGTAGATTTTGGTTAAATTAGGAAAAATTCCATAGTATCAAATGGGTTATTTTATAACATGTATTAATTATTACTTGGGTAATTAATTGTGAAATTTGTACTTTAAAAACATATTGCGACCAGCTTTTAATAGTCGTGTTTTTTGCATTTGTATTAAAAAATAGTCTGTTTTTTGCAACAAAACAATTTGTAATCAGGGAAGAGCGCGGAGCGCTCTTTCCCTCATATTAAACTAGCCTTGAAAAATGTTCTAAGAATAGAGCAGGAAAAAGGGCGATTTTTCCCCGGGCGTATGTTTAGACAGAAAAGATGTGGACTAGGCTGAGATAGACATTATGTGGACTATAGGAAATTTGGATTTGCTTTGGACAGCTGCTCACTAAATAAAAATTTCTACCATATTATAATGATTTGTTTGTACATTGATCTAATCACACAGCACTGTTGCATTTTTTTAGTTTGATGAAATGTCAATTTAAAAAATCATACTCACAGCAATCTTTGACAAGCGCGAAATCGCCACTTTTTCAATTAGAAGGTTATATTTGTATGTGTAAGAAACAACTTTTTTTTTAATGTTTCTATTTATTACATAAAACAAATTAGCTGTCAAAGTATTTGTTAAATTAAAAGTCGCTATATATTAAATCTGATATTTTCAATTTTTTTCGGACTTAGAACTTGATATTTGGTTTAAAAAAGTCGTTAATATGGCGGTATTTTTTGCTTTATACGAAAATAATGATAAATTATAAAATTTTATGCACAATGCGATAATATATTTTGACAAAAAATTTTCATCGTGACTGTGACAATACTTTTTTTGTATCGTTTTGACGACGTGTGACCTAACTAATACCGTGGTATTTACAGCTGGTTAACTCATGTTAAAGCTTAATTCACTTTGTGGGAAA
Source organism: Microlaimidae sp. YZB2_3 (assembly GCA_030248175.1). NCBI lineage: Eukaryota > Metazoa > Nematoda > Chromadorea > Desmodorida > Microlaimidae > Microlaimidae sp. YZB2_3. Next base: position 13,529 of record JASAMX010000410.1, read on the forward strand.
TTTATGTGAATTAAGTTTTATTAATGGTTAAAAAACGTAAAATAAAGCTTTTACACGTATTGTTTTTATCGGGTTTTGTTTTTCTGAAAATTCACAAAATCTGTTATTAATTTACAGGTATTAAAGAGACTTGTTTCAGTCTTTTCTGGTATTTAGTTTTTAGACTTATGTAGCTTTATACTATTCCATTTAATATAAGGCTTTTTTTCGAAACTTTGTTTCGGCTTTTGCTAGAATTTTATTTACATTGGGTCTGAATTAAACTTATACGGATTACAAAGGCCTTGTTTTTGGTACGGTGTCTTTAGAGCCACAAGCAGGGAACTTGGAGCCAAGGGAAATTTTTGGGAACTTGGAGCCACAAGCAATGGGAACTTGGAGCCTTTCAGAAAAAATTGGTTTGGGCTTAAATTTAGGTTTTGCTTAGGCTTAGGTACACGTTTTAGCGATTTTTATTTTTGGCTCCAAGTTCCCCATTTACGGCTCCAAGTTCCAGCTCAAAGTTCCCTAGGCTCCATTGACCCTAAATCTTGTTTTTTATACAGTTTAGGGTGAAAAGTTTGTATTCCTTTATTAGCAAAAATTTTATGTCCAAACAAATTTAATCATTAAAAAATGCCAATTTATGTATTCAAACAACGTACTTGTCCTTGATCATTTGAAACATTAGTGAGTTCACATTATATGAAAGCATTTTCAATATGCGACTAGACAACCAATTGTTTTTTGCTTATACCGCTACTCAAATTTTTGTGATCTTTTTATTTGTAAATGAGATTTATGTATGGTATTAATTTAATCTCTATGTAGTCAGTCACCAAAAATCGAAAATCAAATACTTTGAATTTCACCTCAATAACATTGACTAAATTTATCAATAAACATAAAAATGACATCATTTTAAAACGAATTGAGGACACTTCGCTCCCGCTATTTCGCTCCTGGCAAATTTTGTAAACACATTTTTTGCGACGCTCTTAAATATGGAAACCCTACATTTTCCTAAGCCTAAGCGAAACCTAAAAATCAAACAAATCTTTTTTGTGATAAATTTATAAAATTGGCCGTAATAAGCCAAAAGCGAGGTAGATCCCTCAAAAAATAATAAATTTGCAAAAATTTCTTGGGAGCGAAATGGGTCAGGATCGAAGTGGCGGGAGCGAAATGGGCCGTTCTCTTTTAAAACTTATGTAGTGAGATTTGAGAAATTTATTCATGTTATTCAATAATACCAGTGCTTCTCAACAAAATAAAAGCCACACGCGTGAATTTACCGTTTTGTTAAGTTTCCATAAAATCATATAAATCATTTTCGAATGAAAAAAGTGAGTAATTTGGATGGTATTTTTTGTTTGGGAATTTTTTATGACAATGATCGTGGTTTTTTTTTTTGACTAAAATGTAACTACTCAACGTCACTGTAGAAGCGACAGAGCGGTCGCGACAGCCGCCGGGGAATTTTATAAAAAATAAAAAACCAATAACGGAAATGTTCATTGTATTTTGAATTAATTTTATTACGCGGCCTGAAGTCTGATAAGAAATGCAGCTAGAATAAACATCGAATGTTTTGAATTTCGTTTTAATTTAAACGTAGCAAACTGAGTCAGTTCATTTTGTAATTTACATAAGATGGGCCAAAATCTTATACAAAATCTCTAATATTTATTCTATATGCATATATTAATATAAAAACATAGGTAAAAACAAATAATTATAAAAGTAATTTTTTTATGATTTCTTAATATCTTTCTGCACAATAAATGACGTTTTCAGATATAAATTGGTATATTTTTGTTTTTATTTTTTTATTTTAACCATTTCAAGTATTCGGAAATAGATTTGAAATGAACTGCTGGCATTAATCCAACAACATTCAGTGTTTAAGTAATGTCGCTTCCGGTGGCATTCGAGTTTAAGTCAAGAATACATGAAAATTAATTAATAAAGAAAAGAAGAATGAGAAATGAAGAACAAATTGTACGGGATATGTGTGGATCCAACCTAATTGCATACGTATGCATATTTTTTGTAACTATATGCATACGCATGCATTTTTCTGCAAAGTATATGCATACGTATGCATTTTTTTTTGTAATTTTTATGCATACGTATGCATTTTTTTCCTAAAACTTATGCATACGTAGGCATAAAAGTTGCAAAAAAATGCATATGTGTGTATATATTTTCCAGCAAAATGCATACGTATGCATATAAGTTGCAAAATATACATACGTATGCATATTTTATTAAAAAACAAATTTTTTTTTTAATTTCCAAAATATGCATACGTATGCATGTTGCGACCTATATGCATTGCATACGTATGCATTTTTCCGCAAAGTATGCATACGTATGCATTTTTTGCAACTTTTATGCATACGTATGCATATATTTTGCGAAAAAATGCATACGCATGCATATTTTTTGTAACTATATGCATACGTATTCATTTTTCCGCTAAGTATTGCATACGTATGCTTTTTTTGTAACTTTTATGCATACGTACACATTTTTTAAAAATTTATGCATACGTATGCATAAAAGTTGCAAAAAAATGCATAAGTGTGCATATATTTCTCAGAAAAATGCATACGTATGCATAAAAGTTAACAAACATGCATACGTATACATATTTTTAAAATTAAAAAAGAATTTTTTTTTTGATAAAATATGCATACGTATGCATATTTTGCAACTTGTATGCATACGTATGCATTTTTCCGGAAAGTAAATGCATACGTATGCATTTTTTTGCAACTTTTATGCATACGTATGCATATACTTTGTGGAAAAATGCATACGTATGCATTTAGGTTGGATCCTCACATATCCCGTATAATTTGTTCTACATTCCTCATTCTTCTTTTCCTTATTAATTAAATTTCATGTATTCTTGACTAAGTACAAAATTTTGTTTATATATTTTAAAAAATTTAAAAAAGTTATTTATAAGCAAATAAAATCCAGCTGACCGCGATGGGTCCGGCACAAAAGAGTCCCGGCACAAAAGAGTCCTGAAAAAAATCGCAACTGGCACAAAAGAGTCCTGGCACAAAAGAGTCCCGGCACAAAAGAGTCCTGGAGAAAATGCATTCATGCGCTCAAGCGCTGCGAGCGCTGAAGTCGGCACAAAAGAGTCCTGGTGTAAAATCAATTTTTCACAGCTGAGATACAATGTTCACACCTCAGCTGTCTTCCAGTTTTTTATTTGTTTTTTTAATTAGCCTCTTAAGAGGTTGTGTGAAGAATTACGCCAGTAAAAAATTTATGTTTTTAAGTATTTTTATTATTTAATTATTAATACGCTCAAAGTTTTGTAAAGTATTTAAAAATAAGAAAAACATATGTTTGGGTTTGTGTGTTTGTTGTGTTGTGTCATGTGTTGTGTTTTTGTATAAATTATATAATATTGAATTAGTGTTTTTTGTCATAATTGAGTAACAAAATCATGTCTAAATAAGTATTTTAGTTGGGATAATTTTTTTTGTTCATAGTTAAAATATTACAATTTTTATCAAATAAGTGTTTTAGTCTAGTAATTGTAAGGACAACCGAAATGTGTCCAATTTAATATGGCTTTAAATAACCTTTAAATCTTAAGGACTTTTAGCATAATCACAAATTTGTTTTATAATTTGTTTTTAAGTTAAAAATTAAAAAAATATTGTTATAAACATATTAAAATATATTATAAAAGATTACTACAGAATTCCGAATTTACAGAAAAAATTTGCATGATGATTATATAAATAAAGGGAGATGAGATAAAAATAAATACCGCAGAATACCTAAAAAGTAGTTATATAATGAATCAAAAACACATAAAAAAGTAAATTTTAATAAAAAAGTAAATTGTAATTAAAAAAATTGAATATACCATTAAATAAATATTAATTGATGAATCTATTACTAAAACGAACATAACCTCCTAATATAATTGCGAAATTCTCTTCGATACATTTGAATTTCCATCGTAACCTTTATAGTTTTTTAAACCTTTTGTGTAGTTTTTTAAACAATTTTTTACTTTTAAAGAGGTATACTTTACTTTTAAAGCAAAAAATAGGTGATTTAAAAAAAGGAAAAGTTAATAGAAGTGATTTTTCTACCCTTCAATATCAAGCTCCGGGGCACCAGCCATTTCAAGCAGATGGAGAGACTTGTTTGATTATGTTTTAATTTATTCTATACGCATTTTAGGCTATTTTATCGTTTAAATACACGTTGAAAAAATTTAGTTTAAAAAATTCTGTTTTCTCCGGAAAACATTAATAGTTAAATACCGGTTAATTGTTGTTAAACATGGCTACAGTATAAGTTTTTACTGCGCCACTTTTTAAAAATTAACAAATTTTTATTGATTTATTATTTTATTCATTTATTTTTTTACTTCTTATTCTACTCCACTTTTTTGTGTCTTAACAGGCGCCTGGGGCTGAATATTTTCTTTGCTTTACCTCCGTACACTTTTTCATTGTATGTCAGCTGTTAAAAGTTGATTTTATGCCAGGACTCTTTTGTGCCGACCTGAGCCCTAGCAGCGCTTGGGCGCATGAACGCATTTTCTCCAGGACTCTTTTGTGCCGGGACTCTTTTGTGCCAGGACTCTTTTGTGCCAGCTGCGATTTTTTTCAGGACTCTTTTGTGCCGGGACTCTTTTGAAGGTGAGCCGACCGCGATATTTGTTGTATTGAATCGACTATTTAAAAACAAAAACATTCAAAATTTTACACTAAAGCGGATTAAAAACTATTTTAATAATTATTTATCAAATTATTTAATTTGGAACCTAAATGCAAATTTTTTAAGGCTTAAAGTTTGTTAATTTTTGTATGTTTTGTGAATTAAAAAAATTCTACGTCCTTATTTGTTTAAAAAAACCGTCATTACCGCACAATTTTAATTGTTCCCCTCATGTCTGCATTCTAATTTTCAGCGTCAGCCAAATATAATTCATCTATAAGTGGCTATAAAATTAAATATTTTAAAAAGCTAGTTGTAAGTCACCTTTTTTTTATAATTTTAATTTAAAAAATGATTATAAAATATAACACAGTTGAAATTGAAAACCCAAATCTCTTTTTTGAAAAAAAAATGAAATTATTTATTAAACCCAACTTTGACCATAATTTTTTTGGCTACCATAGCTACTTTTTTAGAATTTCGTTGAAATTAGCAATAAGATGATTTATTTACAATCAAGTCAAAGAATTATTAAACACGATCCAAAAAGTTATTTAATAAATAAAATTATAAAAAAAATTAAAAATAATTTTCCATTGTGTAAATTTTTTTGCAGAAAAAATTTACACTATAACACTATGGAAAATTATTTTTAATTTTTAAAAAATTTTATTTATCAAAATTTTCTAGACCGTGTTCAATAGTTCTTTGTTATCTATAATCACTTATAAAACGTAATAACAAAATTTATGTTGCTTACCTGAGACGAAAACATGATTTAATTATGCATGAAAATATCCAATTATTCATGGAAATTTTAACGTAAGTAATTTTCAATTTATTAATTCAAAGGTGTTACCAATTATTATCAAGAAATTGGATCGTAATATACTCACGTTGAGAAATAATTAACTTAATGAATAATTTGATAAATAACGCGTAACAAAACATTCATACTATCAGTTTGGGTTTAGTTTTCTTGTAAAGACTTATGCCTATCTAAAGTTGTCGTGGCTGCAGGTTCCGCCTTTCTGCAACCGCCAATAATAGCTCAGAATCGCTTACTGTCGGCAAAATTAACTAATCAAAGTAATGGCAGCAGAAATCCTGTCTCGGTACTGTTCTAAGTTTTCTTCGCGCGGTGGCGGTCAAATTCGAAACGCATTCACCTTTTTTAACATACAAATAGCTCGTGTCAGCCATACGGCTGACAAATAATTTTTCCTTCATTTTTTATATTCATTTAGTAATTTTTTTTTCAAAATTCAACCCTTTTATGCCATTTTCGTGACTGTAAGCTTTACAGTGATACCTCAGTTACACACCCTAATTTTAGTTGGGGGGAAGGGTCTTTTCCTCTTTTGGTGAAAATATGTTGTCCAGCATAAAAATGTCCGTGTTATTTTTTTACTAATTTCAACCACCTTATGATGCTCCCTGAACTATAAGGTTTCCCAAAATATCCCATTTATCCTATTTTTTTCTGTGGTTGGGGAAGAAGGTTCTTCTATCTTTGGTAAAAATATGTTGTCCAATATAGGGATGTCCATGTTATTTTTTCAAAATTTTAACCCATTTATGACATTCTCCAGACTGTAAGCTTTCCAATGATACCTCATTTAGCCCCTATTCGTTTTGTGGTTGAGGAGAAGGGTCCTCTCTTTTGGTGAAAATGCGTTGTCCAGCATAAAGATGTCCTTCTTATTTATTTTTTGAAAAATTCAACCCTTTTAAGACATTACTTGAAATTCAAGCTTTGCAATGATATCTCATTTAGCCCAATCGTTTTTGTGGTTAAGGAGAAAGGTCATTCCTCCTTTTAGTAAAAAAACATTGTCCAGCCTAAAAATGTACATGTTCATTTTTCCAAAAACATGATATTCTGGCTTTACATTGGCGAATTACTCTTACTAATAAGTTTGAGCCAATTTGAAGATAAAAAATTTTTCAACTTTCAAAGTCCATAGGACCCTGTTTTTGTGAAAATGGGTTGTCCAACCAAAAGATGTCCATGCAATTTTTTTTAATTTCGACCCCTTTATGGCATTCCCCTGTCTGTAAGCTTTGCAATAATATCTCATTTAGCCCAATCCTTTTGCTGGTTGGGGAAGAAGGTCGTTCGTCTTTTTAGTGAAAAAACGTTGTCCAGCATTAAGATGTTCATGTTAATCTTACCAAAAAACATAACATTTTGGTTTTACATTGGATAATTACTCTTATCAATAAGTTTGAGCCAATTTAAAGACAAGAAATTTTCACTTTCCAAAATCCATAGGTTCCCCTTTTTGTGAAAATGTTTCGTCCAGGCTAAAAATTTCCATGCAAATTTTTTTCTAAATTTCAACCCCCTTACGACATTCCCCAGGGGATGGATACCTCATTCACACACACACTTTAGTGGTTGGTGAACAAGGTAATTTCCTTCTTTAATGAAAAAAAACGTTTACACACATTCACATTTTCACACACACACACACACACTACATTGCACACACACACTTACACAGTTACACACACACACACACACACACACACTTTAGTCACACACACACAGGGTCACACACACATCTTTGGTGACACACGTGACACACACACATGCACACAAGTTGTTTCACATTCACACACACACACACACACACTGGGACACACACACACACACACACACACACACCTTAATTCGTGGTGTGGACACACACACACACACACACACACACACACACACATACGTACACACACCAACACACACACACACACACACACACACACACACACACACACACACACACACACACACACACACACACACACACACACACACACACACACACACACACACACACACACACACACACACACACACACACACACACACACACACACACACACACACACACACACACACACACACACACACACACACACACACACACACACACACACACACACACGCACACACACACACACACCACATAACACACACACACACACACACACACACACACACACACACACACACACACACACACAACACACACACACACACAAACACACACACACACACACACACACACACACACACACACACACACACACACACACACACACGCAAACACACACACACACAAACAAACACACACACACACACGCGCACGCACGCACACACACGCACGAAGGCACGCACGCACGCACGCACGCACGCACGCACAGACATTACGTCTATTTATATATAGATAACTTGCGCGCACGTATTTTTTGGCGCCCGAGGAATTATTTATTTTAGATTTAAAAAGCTTTGCAATGATTTATTTCAGTTTTCGTTTTTATTGGTCCCAAATAACAATTGTCAGTGAAACACTGCTGTTTATTTACCGAAAAAAAGGAATCCAGGATCTATAACTTAATTGCTAATATGGATTTTAAAAGTATGATATGTATGTAGTCTCTAAAAACAATAAAAAAATTATCTTGAACAAATCTAGCCAAGATATTTGCCTCAGAAAATTTTTATTGTGACTTTTTTAGTGATATATTGCAGCTTATAGTAGGATCTGTTATTTTGGATATTCAAAAAAAAATAATGATTTGGTTCGCTGTTCTGCTTTCTTTATTTGGCCAACTCACTGCAGGTAACAGTTTTTAAAATAAAATTAGCAAACAAAAATCAAACACCAATATCACAAGTCCGGATTAACCGTAACTTTTTTTTAATCCAGTGACCTCACAAAGGTATGGAAATTGTGTTTGCTAATATTGATTTCGAATATTTGTTCGTAAAAAAATAGGTTTACAACAAAAGTCAATTAGACCTAAAGGTAAACCCAACGTGAATGCAACAGTTGTTCGTTGGGTAAAAAATTCCCCAATTAACTAACCACTCAAATCACGAGAATATGACGTCCCTTTATCAAACAAATACTCGGTATTAAATCGAATTTAATTAGCTGATAAAGTGACGTCAGATTCTTGTGATTTGAATGGTTACTTAATGGGGGCATTTTTTAATCCAACAAACAACTGTTGCAGCCACGTTGAGTACCTTTAGTCCCCTAAAGGCAGTTTGTTTAAAGATGGTTGTTGTGCACCAATGAGTGCGTAAAATTCAAGAATTTCGACGCGTTATGATTTTTGATAAACGTGCATACATCTTAACCGATAATTAAACTGCCTTTTAACGGCCTTGGATCTGGACGTTGATTATTTGTAAGATTCACTGATTTATGAATTTAATTGTTTAAAAATGCTTGAGATCACTAGAAGATCTCAACGAATTTTCGCAGTAAATGTAATATTTTTTAAAAAAAATTTTTATTTGAATGTTCTGTAAGATTTATCCATGTGATCTAAAGTCTTAAACAATATTTTATTATAATTTTAGAGTCACAATCTGCAGTCATTCTGAAACTTGTACCCCTCATACAACCTGAAAGGACGGAGTTCAAAAACGAAGTGGTACTAAAATTCTATTAATTACGCTTTGTCGAACCAATAATTTTCAATATTTTTTAATCCAGTTAGCAAAACCAATACAAAACTTTTCTGTTACAAATTGTTAAAGTTCTGGTTTTGATAAAGAGTTTATTTACATTATATAATTTTATCCTCACTCTCGCATCACGGGGTAATGAATCTTGTTAAGCCACATTAATTAAAAATAAGCTGTTAATACGTTTTGTAGGCTTTTGTCTTTTTGTTTTTTCTTCGTATAAGCCTTAAGTCAAAATTTTAAGTCTAAGCCATAAGGCTTAGCCTAAAATTTTATGCTATAAGCAATAAAGATACAACTAAAACCTTTAAGTCTTATATTTCTTATTCAAGATTACTTGCAATTTTTTTAAGTATGAAAAATCGCGGTTTTTGGAATAATCAAATCACAGAAAATCTACAATTATAATTTTAATTGCTTAACATGAGTGTCAATAATGGAAAAAGACCGATTCTAAATTGTAAATTTCTAATTTCAATGAATTGAATAAAATAAATTTTAATATTAAAAATCCAATTAGAACGAAAACTTTTATAACCTCTATGGAATCTGCACTGCACAGCGTTTAGTAGTAAAAAAAAACAGAAAAAAGTTACCCTTTTTCACAAAAATAAAGAATTTTTTTAGTAATTTTTATTTTGGGGGTATTATAAGAATTTCCGTAATAAAAAGGTGAATTTTTTGAGATTGCGAAAAGATGTAGTCTTAAAATAGAGCGAGCAAAGTCACGTAAGAGATATTGAAGTTTAAAAGTGCGTTCAAAACTGTCGAATTATCTTAAATTTTTGTTGGAAAACCACGCAAAAACTACTAAACATACTATTACTGAATTAAAAATAACACGAAACGACCAATGAGCTGCGTTCCAACTATTGTCATGCAAATTGATCCACATCGTATGCAAATTATTTCTTACATGGATTCGGTCGATTCCCATAAAACCTGAAGCTTCGGATAATTAATATATTTATATGAAAAGCAGAGATATTTAGAAAGCCATAATATCTCGAGGATTTTCGAGTTTTAAAAAAAATATTAATCTGTTGTGCGCGCTTTTTGCTAAATACGAGCTTGTTCATATATCGCATTTTAAAATTTAAGCTCACGGGATGCCATGGCATGGGGGTATAGCCCACTGAAATGTATCCGTACTACTTGGGTATAAAGTTCGACTCCCCAATGGGGGCGTTGTTGCAAAATGTATAGTTTTATTTTAAAAATGTATTTTAGATTTTTTATAATTTAATTTTACAATAATTCACTCAGATTCACTTAGTTGAATTTTCGTTATTCCAATATTTTAAAACTAAAATAATACTCCATAATTATAATAATGCAAAGAAAAACCCTTATTTAAGTAAAAAACAATACAGAGTAATTTTTGCTCTGTATTGCCAGTAATTCATAACTAAACGCTGTACAGTTAAAACTTTCTAAAGACACCTTAAGCCCTAAGTCTGAGTTCTAAGCCTAGACCAAACTAAGCTTTAGACCCTGCTGGGTTCTAAGCCTAGACCAAACTAAGCTTTAGACCCTAAATGAATCTAAATGTTAAACCTACATCAAATCCTGAACTGTAAACCTAAGCCTAAATAAATAGCGTAAGACCTAACTTTAAGCCCTACGTCTAAGCTAATCTAAACCTAATCCTCAATCAACATAAAACCAAGCGTAATCCTTAAGTCCAAATTTACGCCTAAGAGCAATATCTAAAGCAGACAATTTTAATTAATTAATCAGATATAAAACATCAAAACAAAAAAAGGCAATCTCCTAAAAAAGCTCACCAAACAAAGTCTTTTTGCCCAACCGTAGTTATGTGGAACCGTGAAACAGTAGTTATGTGGTTATTGGTAAATTGATTCGAAAATCTTAAAATTAAAAAAATTAAAAACTAATTTTAAGAAAATTTTTGTATTAAAAATAGATTTTAAAGTTTTCGCAACTTTTAACGTGTTTTCAATTGTTTTCCAAATAGTAACTACTCTACAATAATTTTATGATAAAAGTTTTCGCAACTTTTAACATGTTCTCCATAATAATTTTATGATAAAAGTAAAAATGAAGAAAGCTTACAACTTAGAACCACCTTTACAACTTAATTTATTACAAATTTCCTACACAGACTTTTGCCTTTTTTGTAAAAGCTTTTATTTGTTTGGGGTTTTTTTGGTGAAACTTAATCAAAAGTTTGCCAAATTGTGAAATTTTACAGGACCTGGTACCTGTTCAATGGATTAAAAATAATTTTTTACGGGACACTGATCTAGCGAAACAGCAAGAACAAATAATAACTGCTTATA
>JASAMX010000410.1:30000-32500 GCA_030248175.1 Microlaimidae sp. YZB2_3
TGCGAGACATATATGGGAGCATAGCTGACTCTTGGCTATCTTTTGAAAAGGTTAGAAAAAAATGTTTTTCGATGACGTCATCACTACAGCCGATGCGGTGAAAAAAATCTGGTCCCAAAAAAAAAACAAAACTTTTTTATTAGTTCGAGATAAGAAACGCCACTTGGTATGCTGTTTAAAACATAATTTTCGAAATCCGCTCGCTCAATTTTTTTTGTATAATGCGTTGAATGCGCGCGGTTTTCGCGATTTTTCGCGAATTTTTGCCACGCTAATACACTGTCCGAATTATTTATTTTGTTTTGCTTCCTGCTTGAAGTGTGTACGATATTGATCATATTGTTACATATTAAACGTCCACCAATTTTTATTCCTTACTTTTGACCTAAAAAGTTTTTTTGGGGGGTTGACCCCACGGGGGCTAGGGGGCAAAACACGAATGCCTGAAATTTTTTAAAAATTTTTTTTTCAAAACCATCAAAAATATAAAATTTATCTCATATGACGAAATTTGATATATCTTTTGTGTAAAAAAACCTAAATATTAAGCTTACAATAAGCTTTCAAAAATGACGAATATAAAATTTGGAAGGATTTGGAAGTATACGGGCTTGGGCCTGTGTGCTGGTAGCAGCAAACCTTTTAATTACCTTCCGAGGTTGCGCGGCTATCGGAGGTAAGTTCCGACTTCCGCGACAGAGGGAAAAAATCGGAGGTAAGTTCCGGGGTGTTTTCGGCGGAGGTAAGTTCCTCTACCTCGGTTTTCGCCATTTTTCACAAATTGTTGCAACGCTAATACACTGTCCGAATTATTTATATTGTTTTGCTTCCTTGTCGAAGTGTGTACGATATTGATCATATTGTTATATATTAAATGTCCGCCAATTTTTATTCCTTATTTTTGACCTTTTTTTTTGGGGGGGTGACCCCCCGGGAGCTAGGGGGCCAAACATGAATGCCGAAAATTTTTTTTCAAAATTTTTTTCAAAACCATTAAAAATGTAAAATCTATCACATATGACGAATTTTGATATATTGTTTGTGTAAAAAACCTAATATTAAGCTTACAATAAGCTGTCAAAAATAACGAATTTAAAATTTGGAAGCATTCCAAGCCCGTATGCTGGCAGCAGCAAACCTTTAAATTAAAAACTTTTCCAGAAAATAAGCCCTAAAAGTTTATTTTTTCCATTTTCCAGGTTATTTTGTTAAAAAAACATAATTTTAAAGTTCAAATCCTACTACAAAATTGCCAAATATTGCAGCTAAAAAATGCTCTTTTTTAAGTGTTTTTTTACTTGCAAACATGTTTCCCCGTTTGTCAACACAAAAAAAAATTTATTAACTATGTCTCTCAACTTTTGCCAATATCCCAATTTAAAGTTTGAAAGTAATGCTATTTTTTGTGTAAAAACGTTTGAATCCGCGATTTCGTCTGAATTGCGTCATTTTAATTGCGGAAGAGCCAATAAAAATCATCAATTATGACGTAATAACGAAAATTTGCATGACGTAAGGAAGTATTTTGGAATTTTAACGAAAATTTATGTTTCCTCCTTTCTAAATTCACGTTTCAGCCAACTCAATTTTTTTTCTACCCAGGGTAACAATTTACACACTAATTTAAACAATATTACTACTGCAAAAACGGTAAAGCAAATTATCCAGGCAAACATAAGTGGGGACTCCTTTGGCTGGGAAGTGTTTTTGCGTTTTTTTTGTTTTACTTCACCTTTTCCCAATACTGTATTCAAACAACTAAACAATAGTGTTACAAGAAAAAGCATTTCTAAGCTCTTACTTTTGCTCCGGTATTGATGGTTATATCCATGGGATGGAAATTTGGCGCTGCTCCGTGAAAAAGAGAGTCCCATCAGGGGTTGTGGCTTGGGTTGAGGCAGCAAAGGAGCAGATGTAACCTTGCGCTCATAGCGAATTTTGGCAATCCTGTCCTAGACTGAAGCTGCCACCCGCTTTTTTGCAACAATCTCTTCCAACTCCCGCGGCTGCCAGCAAGTAGTGACGCGTTTTTCCCTTGTTTTTAGGAGCCGGCGGTGGTCCACAATCCTGGTCGTCACAGAATTCCCCATAGTCCAGGGTATCGTCTGCCGGAAAAAGGTCCAAAATGTCATCTGCCATTCCTACAAAGTGAGTGTCATTTATTTTCTACTGGTTACTAATAGCCAAATCTTGCAAGGCTTGTATTTGAGCCTGCAAAACTTTGTTTTCATGTTGTAGGAGTGTGTGTTGCTCTAGTGAGACCGTGCCAGGAAAAGCATCTAAAACGATTTTTACCGAGTGTTCACTGTGGTAATGGTGGTTCGATTTTTCCTTAGGTTTTTGCTTAAAATTTTTGATGGGCTGTTTTTCAGCCTGAGACCGTTCTTGTCTTTTCTTTAAGGAATAACAGTCTCGTTTGAGATGACCTGGTTTTTTACAATAATAACATATTACTACCCCATCTGTAGTTCGTGTTTGCTGCAGTGCTGTGCCCTGTGCC
>JASAMX010000410.1:37500-40735 GCA_030248175.1 Microlaimidae sp. YZB2_3
AATCGGGAGTTCTACCGCGCACTAGCATAAACAATTATATTTAGTAAATTACCTAAGGTTATTCTTCCGTGTGCACAAAAAAATCAATAATTATTGATTATCAACAACATTGATGCAAAAAATGCAGTAAAAAATGTCCATCCTTCATTCCAAAACCTCAAAATCCGGTCTATGTACATCTCGATGAACGAATTGAACAAGCCAAAGTTCATTTACAGGCGAGCTTAAAATGTTGAGATATTAACAAGTTACATTATTAATGTTGAGATATTAATAAATTATTAATAAATTTCCGGAAATGGGGAATTAATAACATAATAAATTTAAATGCACCTTTTAAAAGTGTATCTGAAAATAAAATTATTAAAAAAATTCGTAACAATTTGTATTTCAAACAATTATTTAATTTAATTTTTCGTAAAATTTACAATCTGAGTTTTTTTCCCTAAATTTTTTGTATTATTTTTTAATTTTTGTTTCTAGACTCAGGAATAAAATTAACATGGCAATGTCCTGAATTTTTTGTGGTTTGAATTTTTTAAAGGTGCAGTCTTCTAATTTGACTGAAAACCCAATACTTGTTATTTTTTACCAACGTTGGTGTGATAACTTTTAAAACACACCACATCCTGTTATGCATCGGTTTCTAAATTCGGTTATGTATTTAAAAATGAACGGCAATATCCAGACGACTGCACCTTTAAGGGGGGTGGGTCTTTTGTTTAAATAAAATCTTAATAGAGCATTTTTGTTTGATGTTTTAAAACATCTAAAAATCAAATTAATTATTTTATATGCCTTTTTTGCAATTTCATTACAGGGAGCAAAAAATTTTAAATCATAAGAAATTATAACACCTAAATCACGTTCATTTTTTATTTTCCAAACTAACATTTTTTATATGAAACCCGAATTTAGTGGTCCCCATATGAATAACGCAACGTTTTTTTATAGCCACTTCGAGTTGCCATACTGCAGAACAATTAGTTAATCAGTTAATCGAATTTTAAGCAATTAATTTTGAATCTTCTTTTTGTTGTGAATTTTACAGCTTTAAATCACATCGTCGGCAAACAGTTTACATTGAATATTTGGTAAATAATTGTTGAGGAAGGTCGTTGATAAGGTCCCAAGACGGAACCTTGACGAACTTCAGAAGAGACGTTAGCATAAGTGGAGGAAACTGGTTAAACGATTACTCTCTGTTTTCGATTACTGAGAAAAGCTTTTATCCATGGCCAGAATTCACAAAGTGCGGTATACACGGTGTATATACCGTGTATGTGTATCCGGTGTATACACTGTATAAACTACGGTATATTTAGGGGCTAGCACGGTGTTAGTTAATCCGGACAAGTTAACACGGTGCTTGCCTCCAAATATACCGTGGTTTACACGGTGTATACACCGGATACACGTACACGGTGTATACCCCGCTTTGTGAATTCCGGCCCATGTCGAGTACAAATTTCCATCCAAATATTACAATTCAAAAAAATATTCGGGAAGGTATTCTTACTTACAGAACTGACTGTAATGGTAATACAGTGTAAGAATTACGTTTTAAGACCGCTCGATTTGTGTTTACTCTTTTTATGCACTGCATATCTAAATTAAACTTGAGCCAATCTTTTTTTGGCTATTAGGAGAAAACTCCGCAGCTGACTCCGCAGCGGAGTTTAAGCCTACGCCTTCCTAAGCCTAAGCAAAGCCTAAACACAACCTAAACTTTCTTCGCGCAGCTATTTGTTAAAGTTTAGGTTGTTTTTAAGGGTTTGCTTAGGCTTAGGAACGCATAGCCTTAAGCTTAAAAAAGGTTATTTTACTCCAGGTAACTCCGCTGCGGAGTCAGCTGCGGAGTTTTCTCCTGTTAGCCCTTTTTTTATTATCGAAATAAAGCACAGATTTTTAAAAAGCGATTATATTTAATATAATTTCAAAAAATTTGATATAAAAATATAAAAGATTTTTTGTTTTTTATCAAACAAAATGTTTTTTGAAAAGTTGTAAAACATAAAAAAGTTCTATTGTCAAAAAAAAAAAACAAAATATTTTTTATTTTTTTAATTTTTTTTACTTTAGTAAAAGACGCCCAAACCCTTAAAAATTTAACGTCACATATTTAAAAGTGTGTTTCAAGCATTCAAACCTGTTACAATATAAACTTCGAGGTTAGTTTATTTACTTTTATGATTTACTTTATTGGATACGAAGGGTACATACAACAAACAAGTACAAACTAAACAACGTGGACCAAAAACCAGTTTAAGATTTCCACCCGACAAACATGGATAAAAATCATGTTTCTAGGTCAATTCTGGGTTGACAATTTCAATTTTGAGCATTAAAAACTGAATAAACTACTATTTAATATAGTAAATGAGGTTTTACAGCCAAAAAACAACCTCTTTTTTTGAAGGTACATATTTTGTAATGTAATGTAATGTAATGATCAGATAACAGAATTAATATTGTACTAAGCATAGTCTATGCATAGTTTAATTCTACTGTTTTCATCATTTCATTGTTCTTTTCTTTTTTTTCTCTTATTTTATTTTTTTCTTTTTTTTCCTCAACAACATCAAATCTGCGACTTAATTGCCGCCAATATGAATTACAATTGTAACGAAATATCAATGAACATAGCTATCTGATATGACTTTAAAGGCTCAAAAAGAGCGCTTATTTAATTCAGTTTTAAAACTTTTCTTGAATGCATCCAAAGAATCGACAGTTACAAATCGACAAATTACAAAAATCGACAAAAATTTCAATATGGTTTTAATCAACGTATATTAATATTTTTTTAATTACCAAGAATATGGCGGTTCTAAAAATGTTTTATATTATTTCTGGCCCTCACTCATTTTGTGTGGCAAACCGTTTAAAACCGTCCCAAAATTCATTCGTGAAAAAATCACATTTTTAAATTTAGAAAAAAGGCATAATTTCATAGAAATACATCATAATACAGTTTAGCTTGATTTTTAGGCTTTGGTTAGGCTTAGAAAAATTAAATTTGATTAAAACTAAATTAAATTTACCTGTTTAAGTAAAAACTAATTTGTTGTCCATATTTTTAGGACTCCATGTGACTATTGAACTTATAATTTTTATGTAAATTTTTATATTCTCCGGACTTCTGGCATTGTTAAAACAAAATTTTTAAATTGATTTATTGGTTTACTAAATTTTTTTTTAACAGTAAAAATTGTGTATCTAAAATATTGTCATT
>JASAMX010000413.1:0-16595 GCA_030248175.1 Microlaimidae sp. YZB2_3
GTCTCTGAAAAAGTTGTTTATAAATGTGTTAATTTTTTTCCAAAATCAAAGACAAAAGATTTTTCAACTTCCAAAGTTCATAGGGACTCCCTTTTTGTGAAAATACGTTTTCCAGCCTAAAGATGTCCATGCAACATTTTTTCCAAATTTCAACCTGTTTATGATATTCCCTGAATTGTAAGCTTTGCAATGATATTTTATTTATTGCAATCCTTTTGTGGTTGAGGAGAAATGTCATTCCACTCTTTAGTGAAAAAACGTTGTCTAGTATAAAATTGCCCATGTTTATGTTTTTCAAGAAAACATGATATTCTGGCTTTACATTGGCTAATTAGTCTTACCAAGAGGTTTGAGCCAAATTCAAGACAAAAAATTTTTAGTTCCAAAATCCATAGGGTACCCTTCTGGTGAAAATGCGTTGTCCAGTGTAAAGATGTCCATGTAAGATTTTTCAAAATTCTAAACCCCTTACGACATTCAATTACGGGTATGAGCTTTTCAATGATACCTCATTCATCTGAATCTGTTGGGTGGTTAAGGAGGAGGTAGGGAACACACAGACAGACAGAGAGAAAGACACAGACAGACAGACAAACAGACAGACAGACAGAGAGACAAACATTAAGTCTATTTTATATAGATTTACAAAGAAATGAAATTCTATGCTTTGGCATCGGGATTTATGCAATTAATATTTGTGCAAATTTTTGGTTTAAAGTTTTTCCAAAAGTCTATTGCATTTTCATTTCTTTCCGTAGATCTCTACAAAAAAATGAACTTTTGCAAAGAAAGAGCATGTTCTAACTTTTATATAACAGCGCCCAGATTTCAAATTTATTTTCAACGTATTCGCCGCAATGACGGCACTGAGAAACATCAATTTTCTACAGTTTTTTTGATAGTTAAAAAAATTTTAAAACCACGCTATGTCTTTGTATTTACGAAATAATTAGTTGATTTTTTACTTTACTAATTTAATTATTTTTACTGTCAAAAATAACGAAGTCATTGTTGCCAATGTGTTTCGTAGAGATTATGCTAGATTGAAAAATTTTCAGATTAAAGAATTAAAAAGTGGCAGATTGGCAGATTTTTAGAAATCAAAAGGTCTCAACAATTTGAAACTATTGTTTGGATGGTGTGAACAAACAAAAACAAAACAACGTAGTACAAAATGCAGTGTAACTTTTAAATTTAACAGTAACTTTCCAATTTAACAGTAAATTTTCCAATTTAACAAAATTAACAATAAACTTCAATACCTGTATCTTTTGTGAACTAGTGGGCATTCGCAGCGGTCATCATTACCGTACCGGTCTGAATTTGTGTCGGGACCCCTTGAGGAATCAAATTCATTTTCCGAACTACGCTGACTGTTTGAGAATTCTTTTTGCCCTCTTTTCTCGTTTTTCGATAAGCTGTTTCTATACACTGGTCGATTGCGACCTCGTTTCGATTCGGGTGTATTTTCCCTTCTATCATTTCTTGGCGAATTTCTTTCGCGGTCACTTGAACGGTCACGTGATTTTCTGGGATTTTTTGAGGAGGGCTTAGATTTGCCGGCAGAATGGTCTGGTCGAACATCTAAATAAGATTTCAGGTAACACTGAAATAATATAATAACATGAAAATTTTAAATTATCTCACACATTTAAAAAAATTATATTTTTCAAAAAAAAAACATTAAATTTATGTTTTAAAGATTATTTTATTTAAGTTCGATCATAACACAGTCGGGTTTGTTTAAACGTAACATAGTTCAAAAAAGTTTTTGAACAATCTTTTAAAATTACACATTTTTGTTTTACAAAAAATAATAGTGCTTTCAGTTTTGAAATGCATTAAATTTTAAAAATAACATTGGCTGAAACAAGTCAAATTAAAATTTTTAGGTGTTCAAAAAATTGATTTATCTTGCAGAAATTAATGAAAGTTTAGAAAAAATCCTGAAATTCTGGAAGCCCGTTTAATTATTCTTAAACTGATATAGTTTTGTAAAAAAATTACTAATGTTAAACTTTTTTGTTTTTATTCATACTTAGGGCAACTCTGCAGGTGTTATAACATAACAAAATTTTAACAAAATTTTTTTATATAACAAATTTTTTTATTATTTTTTTTATATAACAAAATTTTTTTATATAACAAAATGTATATAACAAAATTTTTTTATCAGATAGAGTATGAAAATAAACACTGGTTAAATTATATTTGGCTGACTTCAAAAATTTGTATAGGAGCCATGAAAAACACCGATATTGTGCGGTTATGACGTATTTTTTTAAATGAATTAGAAAGTAATTTTTTTTAATTTCGGCTTTCAAAAAATATACGAAAATCAGTGAGTTTAACCGTTAAAATATAAAATTTTTGTTCTAAATTAATTAATTTAAACAATAAGTTTTGAAATAGGGTATTTTTATAGCTATAGGATGGGCCAAATATAGGTGACAAAACCTATTTGACCGGCCAAAACGCTATATAAGGTTTTGATTAATAGCCCTAACTTCCGTAAAAAATTAAAAAATAGGGTATTTTTGATATTTAACGCTAAATTATTTTGCTCAGTTTATGAAATTAATTTGTTGCTCAATAACGATAGTCGATTTAAAACGGCAAGTCACTCAGGTCAGTCAAATATTTACGGACTCATAAATTTTTGTAATATGTACGCAGTATGTGACAAAACTTCTAGTAAAAGCAATAGATAATTTTAAATAGCAGACGTTTCTGATTGTTTATTCTAAAATAATTTTATATGCCAAAAGTATGCCAATAGAAGTCTTACGATCTTCTTCAGGGTGCGCTGTTTCACGGAATTCTGGTTTTTCGGATTTTTTTAATTTTGGACCAGTTCTTTTAATATCGACTTTTTCTTCGAAATATTCTTGAATTAACCTCGGACTGAATTGTTCGTTATTGTTTCTATTAGGTTTTCTAAATTCTTCTCTTTTTCTAAAAGAATTGAATTATATCTGATTTATATTTAGAAATCAAAGAAAATAGTTTTTTTTTGAAAATAAATATTTAATTAAAAAGATATTAAAAAACGATATGAAAAATATATTTGCGTAAAAAAATCGTAAGTATAAAAACCAAGACACACAACACAACACACAAACACACACACGTACGCACGCATGCACGCACGCACACACGCACGCACGCACGCACACACGCACGCACGCACGCACGCACGCACGCACGCACGCACGCACGCACGCACGCACGCACGCACGCACGCACGCACGCACGCACGCACGCACGCACGCACGCACGCACGCACGCACGCACGCACGCACGCACGCACGCACGCACGTACGCACGCACGCACGCACGCACGTACGCACGAACGCACGCACGCACGGATGCACGCACGCACGCACGCACGCACGTACGCACGCACGCACGCACACACACACACACACGCACAAAAACTGTCTATAGCAGAAAAAATTTATAAGCGTTTTGCAAAAAATAATAATTTTATAATCTTGTAAACCGAAGGTTTTATCCTAATAAAATACTTTATATTGTATAATTTTAATTTGAAATTATAGTTTTTGTATGAAATTTAATTATCTCTTATAAGCACGGAGCAAAAATTTTGGTGAAGCAATTCTAGTATAGATTGTATTTTTGTGGCGAAATAAACTGGCTAACGGTAATTCCCATGGACCATGGACCAACATGGACCGCGTCCATGAGGGGTGAAGGCCTCTCAACAGGGACCGTGCAAATTCCCACTTGTCAAAATCCCCACTAACTTTTAAACGGCTTAGGCTTAGGCTTAGACTTAGGCTTAGGCTAAGCCTAAGCCTAAGCCTGAGGTGCACTAACAACTTTATATTGTTTTGTGTTGTTAAACTGAGGCTTTCACCCCTCATGGACGCGGTCCATGTTGGTCCATGGTCCATGGGAATTACCGTTAGCCAATAAATTTATGGTTGAATCAGGATGACCTCGTAAGTTTGTATGAGAGACATGAGCGGACCAAGTAAGCGGACCAACGGACCATTATAATGGTGCGGTTATGACGTTTAAAAAAACGAATAAGAACGCATAATTTTTTTAATTCCTACTTTTTTACAAAATATACGAAGATTAGTCAACTTTATCTTTTTAAAAAACAATATTTTTGACCTAAATTAAGTAATTTGATGAATAATTGCTTATGTATAGTATTTAATCTTTAATATTAAATCGTTTTTGCTAAAAATTTTAAATGGTTTAATTGTTAAATAGTCGATTCAATACTGCAAATCATCGAGGTCAGCTAGGTTTTATTTGCCTATAGGCACCTTGCACTGGAACTCGGTTTATACATGAAGTATGCAATATACATAAGCGTCACCATAATGGATAATTACCGTATCCCCTACTTATCTTTCGTAGTATGCAGATCAAGCGAACGAAAGCGCGCGAAATAACGATTGGTTGATCTGCATACTACGAAAGATAAGTAGGAGATACGGTAATTATCCATTATGGCGACGCTTATGTATATTGCATACTTCATGTATAAACCGAGTTCCAGTGCAAGGTGCCTATAGATTTTTTATGTGTACATGATTTTTAAAAAAATTTAAAAAATAATAGTTTAGACCAGACATTACGTACATTTTCCTTTGGGGCTTTCTGTTTCTGTTCGGATCGTCACTAGAAGTTCTCCTTTCATCAGAACTCGTGTTACTATAAAAATAAAGAGGGCTTAAAAAAATTTACAGACAAATTCTAAGTTATTTTGATAAAAGTGCCTAAATTGCAACTTCTGTAAAACTTCATCGACATTCTGGGATTTTTAACGGATAAATTTTTATTTAGTTTATGATACCGATGATAGTTTATAATTATTTTATTATTGAAAAAAAAAACCCGCTGTTTTGTTTACTGCGCCCGCGATAACTTAAGCCCTTAGGCTTGGTTCACTCCGGACTGTCAAGTGAGAAATGATATTGCGTTAACATACACTACAAGGACAAGTGACAGTACCAGTGGAAACGCGCGCCTAAAGCATTGCCACTTGCCACTTGTCACTCCGGTGTTAACCAAAAGTTTGCTTCGATTTTTTTGCCACCATAGTCAAAACACTCCCATTTAAACGGGAATCGTTCAGTGTTAATATTCTTTACAAAGTTATAACGTTTTCTTTTTTGTAATAACTTTTTCATTTTTTTCTACACTCTTAGGGCGGGTTCACTAAACGCGTGCTGACTAGGTGCTATCTTAGCACGTTGTTTAAAACTCTTAATGTTTTAATTTCTGGGGGTTTTTTTTGAGAAAACGTATGGGAATCTTTTTTTAGATAGGATAAATTAATATTTAAAGAGTTTTATGCATATTTGTTTGAAATAAAATTTAATAAAGCCTTAAACCGTAGTTAGGAGTTTTGCTAACCCGTAACTAGGGGTTATTGCTTTAATAGTTTGTATATACAACAAATATGTATAAAATTAATAAAATATCAGTTTGTGCCATGTAAATAAAAAGTTCTGTTAGATTTTTTGAGAAAAATCCCAGAAATTAAAAGATTAACAAGAGTTTTAAACAACGTGCTAAGATAGCACCTAGTCAGCATACGTTTAGTGGACCCACCCCTAAAGTTTTGCCGTTTATTACCTTTAAAAACACCTGCACATTTTTGTGACACATATTATAGTTTGTCTCTTAACTCATTGAACAATTTTTTATGGTAGGCGCGGAAGCGATTAAGCCCCGCAGCGCCGCGTCAACCATTATTAGAGAACGTGGGTAAATTTTGAAATTAAGAACCTTCTTCTTACTATTAATATTATAATTATTCCAACGCTCAATTCTTAAAATCGATATCCTTTTTCGTTACTGATTGACCACAAATAAACATGGGCTCATTAGAAAAAAGAAAGAATTACGCAACTTTCTTAAGAACCACTTTTTTTCATTTAGGTCCTTGTTATCGATTTATTGATTAAAATAAAAAAAAAACTGAAAAAATATCAAAATAAAAACTCCTGACCGCAAAATAACAACTTTTCGCCAACAATAAGGATTGTACAGAACAAACAACCGACTGCCCCTCATAGAAACTGCCCTCTAACAGCAGAAGATAGTGCTCGGTTTCTAATTAGCTTTTAATCTAATTTCTAAACGCATTATAAGCAAATAAAATCTAGCTGACCTCGATAATTGCAGTATTGAATCGACTATAACAACAAAAGAGACGTTTTAACTATAACAACCAGCTGAGACGTTTTTTGCAAACGTTGTTTGCAAATGTTTCGCTGGGTTCATTACTCTGATCCAAGAGTCAGCTCTAAAGGCAATCGCTCAAGGATCCGCCAGGTACCATCTTTTGTGGGTGTGGGGTTGAAGTCCCCAGCCAAAAGCTGAATTTAACCTTAAAAGATCCGGTAGTGAACCATGGGGATGCACCCTTAGTTTTCTAAGGCCCCCGCCAGCTGAGACGTTTTTTGCAAACTTTGTTTGCAAATGTTTCGCTGGGTTCATTATTCTGATCCAAGAGTCAGCTCTAAAGGCAATCGCTCAAGGATCCGCCAGGTACCACCTTTTGTGGGTGTGGGGTGAAAGTCCCCAGCCAAAAGCTGAATTTAACCTTAATAACAACAAAACCATTCAAAAATTTTCATTCAAGCGGTTTAATAATAAAGATCAAAACCTGTATTTTAATAATTAGGGTAACTGACTTAATTTCGGCCACCTTTTTTTATTTTTTTGAATAAGTTTTTTCTGGCTTTTTCAATCAAGCCAAAATTTGGTCTAAAAATCAAACAATAGCTATATTTGTTATTCCAGTGAAAAATTTGAATATTTCTGTTACACTTAAAAATCAGTGAAGGTTTAATGTTTTTTTTTAAAGTGGCCGAAGTTAAGGCGCGTGCCATTTATTTCGGCCACCTACAAAATACTGGCCATAACTATTGTTTAAACAAACAATAAAAATTTCTACAGGTTGCAAATTTACCCTTAGGTATTGTTCTTGGTACATATAATTTAATTTTTCCCGTTCGCGAACTTTAATAGTTATTAGCAAGACTTTAAATAATTGTGTCAAAACCTTAAAAAAACAAGTTTTAATAATTTGTATTTTTTGTTCAATTTTTATTTTTGGCTTAAAAAACGTCAAAACAAAGTCAAACGAGCAAAAAAAATTCTTTATAAATACGGTAGTACAATGATATTAAAAACAGCAAAAAACAACAGGTTTTTTACCTAAATTTTAAAGTGGCCGAAATTAACGGAATCTTAAAATGCGCAGTTAATTAAACGGATTGCAAAATGATTTTGAAAAAAATATCAAAATATGAAAATTAACAACATTGAGCCTTAAATAGAAGATATTTTAAGGTTATATATTGCTTCGTTCTAAATTTGATGCAGTTTAAACACAAAGCAAAAATTAAGAAAATCATAAAAAATTCACTTTTTGTATGAAAATGTTGATAATGTAGAATAATAAAAATAAAAAACTTTTGTAAAAACACTTTATTCAACATTAATCCAGTTATTTTTGCGCTAGTTCTTTTGTGTTTTAAAAATAAGCCAATTTTCTAACACTCTAAATTGGTGGCCGAAATTAACGCGTGGCCAAAATTAAGTCAGTTACCCTATTTATCAAATTACTTAATTTGACACCAAAATGAAAATTTTTAAGAGCTAAAATTGGTTAATTTTTGTATATTTTGTGAGAAGGTAGAATTAAAAAATTCTGCGTTCTTATTTGTTTTTTTTAAAGAACGTCATTACCGCACAATTTTAATTCGTCCCCTTAGGGTAGTGCATTTAATTTCGGCACTTTTTCGTTTTTCCAATGTAACTTTTCACTGTATGGCCTGATTTTCATGTTTGATAGCTTATTTTAAAACTTTTACGATACTGCGTTGCGTCATAAAAAATTCACTGTAAGTTGTTTTTTACTTAATTAAATCAGTTTTTAAAAAAATGGAAAATTGCCGAAATTAAATGTATGCACTGCACTTTACAAACAATCGATTGTTTATCAGTCAAAAAAATCATCATTTTCAAAAATTTTTAAAGCCTATCATTATTTCCACACAGTTTTCTTTAATTTAAGTTTTTACGTGTTGTTCAACGTGTAACTGGCAAAAAGTTACAGCTAAAATGCTAAATGGTATCAAAATGAGCAAAATTTGGGAAAAAAATGCATTTAATTTCGGCACTTTTTAAAAGACCCCCTTAATC
Organism: Microlaimidae sp. YZB2_3; assembly: GCA_030248175.1. Taxonomy (NCBI): domain Eukaryota; kingdom Metazoa; phylum Nematoda; class Chromadorea; order Desmodorida; family Microlaimidae; species Microlaimidae sp. YZB2_3. The sequence goes on from JASAMX010000413.1 coordinate 8,200, forward strand.
GAGTTTAAGTGCAGTGCTATGACTCCTACACATTTCAACGTAGTCTTTTAACTATTTACAACTACAATTTAACACCCAACTCACTTAAATTCAACCCGTTTTTACCTACAGCAATAGTGTGCCGAAACTACACTATTTTATTTTATAACGATTGCTCACCACAGACGCAATGTAGAACCACGGGGACTGAAAATTCGGAAAATAGACTAAATTTTATCAACACAGTTTAATTTTTAAACCAATTTATTGCGTAATCATGAAATGCCCATGTTCTAAAAACGAGTAACAATTTTTTTTAATTATAAATCACACAATTTCACATGAAAATATCATAACATAACAAATAAAAAGCTCACGACAGTCATCTACATATAATTAGCTCTCATTTAAGCTATCAAACGTCGTATTCCGTCCAGGATTACCAAAGATATAGTCCAAAATCAAAAATGTCCAATTGGGAAAAGTGCCGAAATTAAATGCACTACCCTATCATGTCTGCATTTAAATTTTCGACGTCAACCAGGGGCCTGTTTCATAAAATACTGGTCTTCGTAAATTACAAGTCTATCAATAACTTTTTTTATTCTGAACCATTAGCGTTGCAATTTGAAATGAAAAAAGATTATATGCCATGTGCAAAGTTTTTAAAATTTCATGTACGTAGCTGTTGTGTGTTTAAAGTAAGTCTAGGTTTAAACTTTGGCCACTTGTAATTTTTCACAAGTTCTCAAACAAAAAATTACCCTACTCCGAGTAGGGTAAAAGTTACTTTACAATTTCACTTGATTTTTTTACAAGTTTTTGAAAAAAACTTGAATACAAGTGAAAATTCAAGTGAAAAACACAAGAAAAAATACAAGTAAAAATACCATTGTAAATTTGAATTATTTTTTTTGTTGGTTTGTGGAGGTATATTAAAAAATCTATATATAAAAATATAAAAAATCTATATAAAAATTAAGTATATTATTATTTATATTACTAATATTAAATTATATATTAAAAATTTTATATAAAAACACATATAAAAACATCTTTTTATTTGTTTAAAAATTTAAAAGTCAGTAATTTTAAAAACTTGTATTTTTCTCCATTTTACAAACTTTTAAAATTTACCAGTATTTTATGAAACAGGCCCCAGATATAATTTAAACATAGTTCCCAGCGTCATCTAGGGTAGTGCATTTAATTTCGTCACTTTTTCGTTTTTCCAATGTAACTTTTCACTGTATGGCCCGATTTTCATGTTTGATAGCTCATTAAGTTTTTACAAAACTGCGTTGCGACATAAAGTTTCACTGTACGAAAATTGTTTTTTTTTTACTTATTTAAATCAATTTTTAAAAAAAAATGGAAAATTGCCGAAATTAAATGTATGCATTTAATTTCGGCACTTTACAAACAATCGATTGTTTCTCAGTCAAAAAATCATCATTTTCAAGAATTTAAAAGCCTATCATTATCTCCGGACAGTTTTCTTTAATTTAAGCTTCTACTTGTTGTTCAAAGTGTAACTGGCAAAAAGTTACAGCTAAAATGCCAAATGGTATCAAAATGAGCAAAATTTGGGAAAAAAGTGCATTTAATTTCGGCACTTTTTAAAAGGACCCCCTTAATCGAGTTTAAGTGCAGTGCTATGACCTCTACACATTTCAACGTTGTCTTTTAACTATTTACAACTACAATTTAACACCTGATCATTTAATTCAACCCGTTTTTTCTACAGCAATGTGTGCCGAAATTACATTATTTTATTTTATATCGATTGCTCACCAAAGACGCAACGTAGAACCACGGGGACTAAAAATTCGGAATATAGACTAGATTTTACCAGGACAATTTAATTTTTTAACCAATTTATTGCCTAATTATGAAATGCACATGTTCTAAAAACGAGTAACAATTTTATTTTTTTTAAATCACACAATTTTACATGAAAATTACATAACATACCAAATAAAAAGCTTACGACAATCATCTACATATAATTAGCTCTCATTTGAGTTATCAAACGTCGTATTCCGTCCAGGATTACCAAAGATATAGTCCAAAATCAAAAATGACCAATTTGGAAAAGTGCCAAAATTAAATGCACTACCCTACTTCAATCGCGTGAGAAACGTCGAAAAGAAAAAAATCGTTTTTTTAATTATTGCATTACTGATGAAAAAATTAATTTAATGTTTTATTTCAAAAAAAATTACAAACCTAGGTGGCGCGTAAACGCCACGGAGCGGTTAAGCCCCACAGCACCGCTCTAACTAGAATTAGAGAACGTTGAAAAAATTTCGTTATTCATGTTCATCTTTTTCTACTTATTATTATTATCATTATTCTAACGTTTATCTGAAAATCAATATACTTTCATCGTTTACACGGCGATTTAGCCGCGCGGTACTAAGTCAACTATAATTAGAGAACGCGCGTAAATTTTTTGATTAATGTTCATCTTTTTCTTCTTATTATTTTTTATTTCAAAAAATATAATTGAATTTTTGGTTGTACAGAAGTGCCACATGACGATTTAACCCCAATGCACTGCGCCAAACATAATTAAACAACCTGGGTAAATTTGTAATTTATGTTTTTCTTCTCCTTACTATTAATATATTTTTTAAACGTCTATATCTTAAAACCGACATTCCTTCCTCGTTACTGATTGATCAGAAATAAACATGGGTTTTGAAAAAAGGTGGAAAATTGTGCAATAATTATCTTAGGAGCCATTTTTTTTATGTCCAAGTTCAAAATTTAAATTGTTGACAACAAAATTTAAATTCATATTAAGAAATGAGCACTATTACAATTTTATGTTATTGCGTAGCTAAGACTTTAATTTTTTTAATTTAATTCAAAAATTAAATTTATCAACTATAAATAGAAAATTAAGAATGTCGACAAACTTTTTCACATTGTAATGTTAACACAAATACGTATTCTATTGATAATATTAAAACTGTATATAGAGCATCCCGGCAACGAAATAGTGTAAACATATGTCATTGCTCTGCTAAAACGATAGTTTATTAGGTTATTTTTTTTAATTCGATTCTAAAACAGTGGTGGACTATCCTTAAAAAATGCTCTAAGACTAGATAAGGAAAAGAGGCGATTTCTTCCCGGGCGTATGTTTAGACAGAAGAGATGTAGACTAGTTTGAGATGGAATATATGTGAACCATAGGAAATTTGGATTTGGTTTGGCCAGCTCCCTAAAAAAAATCCCACCATATGATAATGATTCGTTTACACGGTAAACTAATTACACACCACTGTTCCATTTTTTCATTAGTCTGATGAAATTTCAACTAAACAAATCATACTCAGAGCAATCTTTGACAAGCGTGAAATCGACACTTTAAATTTATAGTTGTTTTTTGCACATATAAATATAACCTTCTAATTAAAAAAGTGGCGATTTTGCGCTTGTCAAAGATTGCTTTGAGTATGATATTTTTAGTTAAAATTTCACCAGACTAAAGAAAAAATGCAACAGGGCTGTGTAATTATCTCAACGTGTAAACAAATCATTATCATATGGTAGAATTTATTTCAGTGGGCAGCTGGCCAAACCAAATGAAAAATTTTTATGATTCACATAGAGTCCATCTCAGACTAGTCCACGTCTTTTTTGTCGAAACATACGCCTGAGGAGAAATCGCCTCTTTTTCCTGCTCTACACTTAAAGCATTTTTCAAGGCTAGTTTTCTAATTTAAGTTTGGTTTAAGGTTTTTATAATTAAAGTGCGCTAACCAACTGCACCATAGAGCATGTTGCCAACTGTGCCAAAGTTATAAGCACATAATATAGCCCTATATTTGATCAAAGTTTGCGCGCACAACAAATTATATGTGTTTGAAAGCAAGAGTTATTTTATAAAATTCCAAATTTAATATAAATAAACTATATGGAGCTTTAATTTATAAAATTTATTACAAATCCATGTCTCGCCGCGTTTAAAAAAATAATCCCCATTTTTTCAGAAAAATTCTTCCAATACTTTAAAAATACAATACATTCAACAAAATTTCTCACATTACGTAAAAAGATGTAATTTTTCACTGTATTGTAAGAGTATTTTTGTTACTGAACGCTGTGTGTTGAATATTTTTGTGGCGTGTTTGAAATTGCTCTATTACCAATCACTTCGTTTAGTATTTCAAAATTAGCAATGTGCAGTTTAAATATCGTGGTCGTTTTGATCATTAACACCCGTGTTTAATTTTCCGATATTTTGTATAATAAAAATCTCGATTTTTTATTAAGAAAGCTGTCCGAAAAGAAGACTTTAAGTTAAGAAAAGCAGATGCGAAAATTTTGCTAAATTTCCTATCAATGAAATATTTAAAACCCAAAAATTTAGCACATCGAGGGAATTTAGCTCATGTTAACCTGATTGATGAATCGATTCATATGAATTTATGAAAAATGTTAATTGTAATCGACGGTTACCAAATATTTGATACTTAACTACATATTCAAAAATAAGTCGTTTTTACTCTTGCTGAAACGCATGTTATTGATTACTTACAATTCGTCCGAAGTTTTCCTTGCTTCTCTGGCAGGTAATTTTTTTATTATTATCGGAACATTTACACGCTTTTGCGGGTATTCACGATTTCTCGGGGGCGAATAATCCTCTTGCGAATTTACAGGACTGTCGCAGTTTTTCTTAACACATGGATATCGATTGTGAATTTTAACTTCGAAAGGGGGATTTTCTTCGCGAATCTCGTGCTCTTTCCGTTCGTATTCCGCCCGTCTTTCGAACGAATCGGCCGTTCTCGCCTTGAATACCGACCTGGAGTCCCTGAATAAGGATTTTTCCATCACGAAGGGTGGTGGCGCGTTTCCAAGCGGCGCTAAGGATCTCGCCTTGGGCGAGGATGCCGGTTTTATTCGAGGATTTTGTTTTCTTCGGTCGGCAGGACCGGCCAGTCGCGAACGCCCTCGATTCTTGCCACCCCCCGCTTCATTTATTTCCGGAGCGGGTGATTTTTCCACTGAACTCACTGGCGACGCTGAAAAATATTTTTTCTGTCGATATTCTTCGGGGAAATTTGTTTTCGCTATTGGGATATCGGTATCCGAACCAACTGGGCTGTTTGCGGAATTTCTAGGGCGCCTTTTGGGCCGATGTTTTTTTCTGGTTCTATTGTTTGGGAATGGCTTTTCGCCGAGGGGTTTCGGTTGTCTTACATAGTCATCAAAATTTTTTTCTTCCGGAAGGCCAGGAGTTTCTTCTTGAGTATTAGCTTGATTTATATCTTCCTCTGCCGGAATCCTGAAAGAAAGAAAATTTGTTTTTATTGTTTCCTTTGTTTTTAAATATAGGAGCCATTAGACAAATATAATATAATTGATTTATTGTGAGCATAATATAACTCGAACACGAGTTAATGTTAAACGATAGTATGTACATTGAGTTCACTTTCTGTTTAAAAAAATTACAATGGCATAACTTTAACCTAGCAAAAAGCAAATCTTTTTGGGCTTCACATCTCAAATTCAGGATGATTCAGAGTATTTAAAACGCAAGCTGAAGTATTTTAACTTGCGTTTTGGACACGATAGACACTGTCCAAAGGACGGGTTGGATTGTCCAAAGGACAATTTTACTTTGATATTACTTTGTCCCAAATTCTCCTTTGGATACTTTGAACAAAGTATGAACCAGCTTTTATTCTTTGTTTCATGGATTTTAGTCTTACATTTATGATATATTTTTGGTTTATTAAACTATCTTTTAAAATTCTGTAAAAAGGAAAACGATATTTTAGTTTTTATTTTATTCTTTAATTAGATTTTATTTTACTAATTCCTGCGTACTACCAAGAATACATGAAAATTAATTAATAAAGAAAAGAAGAATGAGAAATGAAGAACAAATTATACGGGCTATGTGTGGATCCAACCTAAATGCATACGTATGCATATGTTTATATGCATACGTATGCATATGTTATGCATACGTATGCATAAATTCATATGCATACGTATGCATATTTTTTTTTTAGTTATATGCATACGTATGCATTTTTCCGGAAAGTATATGCATACGTATGCATTTTTTTGAAACTTTTATGCATACGTATGCATTTTTTTCTAACTTTTATGCATACGTATGCATAAAAGTAACAAAAAAATGCATACGTATGCATATACTTTCCGGAAAAATGCATACGTATGCATATAAGTTGCAAAATATGCATACGTATGCATATTTTGGAAATTAAAAAAAAAAGTTTTTTTTTGTTTTTTAAAAAAATATGCATACGTATGCATATTTTGCCACTTATATGCATACGTATGCATTTTTCCGGAAAGTATATGCATACGTATGCATTTTTTTGTTACTTTTATGCATACGTATGCATAAAAGTTAGAAAAAAATGCATACGTATGCATAAAAGTTTCAAAAAAATGCATACGTATGCATATACTTTCCGGAAAAATGCATACGTATGCATATAACTAAAAAAAAATATGCATACGTATGCATATGAATTTATGCATACGTATGCATAACATATGCATACGTATGCATATAAACATATGCATACGTATGCATTTAGGTTGGATCCACACATAGCCCGTATAATTTGTTCTTCATTTCTCATTCTTCTTTTCTTTATTAATTAATTTTCATGTATTCTTGGTACTACATAAATTTTTTATTAATTACTTCCTGAGTTAACTTCAGTTTCACAAATAAAAAAACAACAAGAACAAACTCTTTTTTATCGGAGGGTGGAGGATTTTCAGATTCTTGCATTTCCTTTGGTAATTTGTGTGAAGGGCGGTGACCTTTTTGGTTCTTATGGGATTTATTTCTTTTTTTGTCATGTGAAGTTTTTGTTGGATTTTGCAGTGGAATTTGACTAACATTTTTCTTCTGGAACCAACTTTCAGATTGTCATCGTTTTTATGCAGCCATCTACTACGTTTTATTACTGTAATAAAAGTTGTTTTTAAAACTCAATGTGTAACTTTTTTATCCCCACTTTAGGTATAAAGCGTTACAATGGATTTTTAATACCACGTTCCTTTATAAATTTTTAGAGGTAATCACCGAAAATATGAGCACAATTGCATGAAACACTGAGCATAAAATGGTCGCAACGTAAAATTTATGCCAAACTATAACATGCTTTTTATCGAATGCCATGAAAGAAGTTCAACATTTGACGTCAGCTATCGATAACACGCCAACCATGTTACCTGTCTAAGACCTTGCTTAAAAATATTATGGTTTTAGGGTAAAATTGTAAGAATATTCGATAAAAACATGAAACGTGCAATAGTCTTGTAAAAAGTTACTTTTATTTAAATTAATAAAAGTAACGGATTTTGGATTATTTTCACTTTTACTTTACTCGACTTTTGAAATTTCAATTACTTTTACTTTTACTCTTACTCGTTTTAAAATTTCAAATACTTTTACTTTTACTCTTACTCGGATTTTCCACTGCAAATACTTAAATTAATTTAAGTCAAATTTAAGTAATTCCAATGGGTAGATTCCCTATGGGCTTGTTGTAAATTAAATGGCAGAAGACAGTTTTTTATGTCGCTAACACGCTAAAACCATTTATTTTGACCAAAAAAATTATTAAAATGATAATTTAATAAAATTAGCAAAAAAACTTTAAAACGGAGCTCTGGAGCTGCAAAAACCGGTGTTTTGCTCCGGTTCAAAATTACTTTTATTATAATTTTACTCTTACTTTTACTTAAAAAAGGTCTTACTTTTACTTGTACTTTACTTAAATAAAATTTTGACCATTACTTTTACTTTTACTTTACTTAAATTAAAAAATCACAAATTACTTTTACTCTTACTTTACTTAAATTAAAATTTTGCTAATTACTTTTCTTTAAAATAATCCAAAATCAATACTTTTACAATACTAACGTGCAAACCATTTTATGACTAATTATTTGTAGAAATTTAAGTAAAAAGCTGTTTAGTAAATACAAAAAAACTATTTAGTTTTAAAGTCTATTGATTTAAAAATCAATTTTCTAACTAAAATTTAAAAATATTATAGAATTATTATATTATTACTTAAATTATAGAATTATAATATTATAAAATTCAGAAATACTATATTATTTAGAACTTTATTATTACAATTGGCCTGCGAAAAATGTTTGTTATTTTAAATAAATTTATTTTTATATCTACTTAAATATAATAAAAATTTAATAACCAGTTTTAAGTGAAATCTTGTTCTTAAATTTAAAAAAATATTAATAAAAAAAAGAATTTTTTCATGATTTAAAATTTTTTTATTAATTAAAAAAATATGTTTTTACAAAATATTTTCCTAAAATAATTTTAAAAAAATACGTAAAATTAATTGAAACTATTATTTTTTAATTTAAAAAGCTTA
>JASAMX010000414.1:0-18336 GCA_030248175.1 Microlaimidae sp. YZB2_3
ATTTGTGATGTTCTTCGTTCAGTTACGTATTGCTCTGTGATGTTTTCGTTTGTGTAAAAAAATTTCATTGCAATTTCAATGTTATTAGTGATTTTAATATTTGAAAATTTTGTAAAATAAATGGATTTTGTATTATTTATCGATTATTGATATCATTTATTAAGCGCATTTGTGGAAAATTAAAAAATTTAATCAAAATTTGAAACAATTTTTTTCTGTTTACATAAAGCTTAATTTAGACATGTATAGTTTTTAATCAGAATAAAAAGTGATTCATTAAGTACCTTAAGTCATTAAATATTTTACAGTTTAATTGGATTTGTTACAAATATTGTAAAATAATGCTTGAAAATTTAAATTGTCATACTACGGAAAAAAGAGCATAAAATACTGCGCACTACAGAGGAAAAATTAAGTGTTAAATACAAACTAACATACTAACTAACTAAATTTGCTTTTTTTGTGTAGTAATTTTTTTACTGAAAAAATAAAATTTATTTATTTGTTTCTTTGTTTGTTTGTTTGTTTGTTCGTTCGTTTAACAGACTGACAAGATTAACATGTGGGCGGGCAGAAAAACCCACAGGCAGAGAGCTAGCAGTTAGATTTCGCAGGATATTAGCAAAATAATAGCAATTTTCAGTTTTATTTTTAAGCTTTTGTATTTAAATTGGAATTATGTTATTTTTATTTATATCTTATTGTTATTTTTAAAATGTTTTATATATGTATCAAATTTGTTTTTGTTAGAAAGTTTTGAATATAACCTATTTATTTATTAAAACACTCGATTGGTATCAAAGTAGCCTTATATCAAAGCAAACCAAATGGAATGTTAATTTTATACTTAATCGTGTGAATTTGTTTGACAATAAGATTTGCGTTAATTTTTGATAAACTTTTATTTGAAAACCAAGTAGTTTTTGCAATGTAAATCATTTATTTTGAATCACATGAGATTTTCTGTATAGCCCGTTTCGTATTGTTGCTGGGGGTGTTGCTTTTTTTCTTTTTCCTTTTTTGACAATGGCAAATAATTTAATTAATAATTTATAATTTTTCTAGATGTAGAATGATAAGTAATAAATACTATTATAATAAAATGTCCTTTCCGAAATTACTGTCGACAGATTACTTATGCTACAGTAATCCGGTTGCACAGCAAAATATGATGAATATTATTTTCAATTATCTTTGCGGTTTTTACTATAAAAAACACCTAAAACTCAGCGCACAGCAGTATTTTATTGAAAATATTCACGCAAAGTTTTGTCCTTATTTGCGAAAGTAATTTTTACGAATGGGATATTATTCAATAAAAGATATGACACTTTAGGTTTTTATATTATGGGATACACCGTATAATAATCCTGGTGGCATTACACCCCTACACAACAATACGAAACGGGCTATACACAGAAAACATGGTCTACAAAGATGAATCAATTTTACAGTTGCAAAAACTACTTGGTTTTCAAATAAAAATTTATAAAAAAAAAAAAAAAAAAAATAAAATTAAATATTTTTTTTATATAAACATACCAAAAAAATTTAATAATAATGTATATAAAACAACAAAAACAAAAAAAAAAAAATTAAAAAAAAATATATAAATAAAGAAACAAAATTAAAATGTGTACAAAAATACCGAAACAAAACAGAAAATTGCTATTATTTTTCTAATATCCTGCGAAATCTAATGTGAGCTCTCTGCCTGTCGGTTTTTCTGCCCGCCCACATGTTAATCTTGTCAGTCTGTTAAACGAACGAACGAACAAACAAACAAACAAAGACACAAATAAATAAATTTTATTTTTTCAGTAAAAAAATTACTACACAAAAAAAGCAAATTTAGTTAGTTATGTTAGTTTGTATTTAACACTTAATTTTTCCTCTGTAGTGCGCAGTATTTTATGCTCTTTTTTCCGTAGTATGACAATTTAAATTTTCAAGCATTATTTTACAATATTTGTAACAAATCCAATTAAACTGTAAAATATTTAACAAAGGTACTTAATGAATCACTTTTTATTCTGATTAAAAAAATGCACACGTTGAAATTAAGCTTTATGTAAACAGAAAAAAATTGTTTAAATTTTGACTAAATTTGTAAATTTTCCACAAATGCGCTTAATAAATGATATCGATTAAATAACACAAAATCCATTTATTTTACAAAATTTTCAATATTAAAATCATTAATAACATTGAAATGGAATGAACTTTTTTTACACAAACGAAAACATCACAGATTTAAAAAAAAAATTAAGCAAACCAAATTACACAATATTGTCATAAAATAAGCACTGAGATTTATAAACTTACTAAAAAATACGTGTAATATAGATTTATTGCTTATTTACTACGGAGCTGAATATTTTTACAAAACCACTAATTTTTGATTTGAAAAAAATATATGTGAACTTGGGATTGCTATATTGAGATAGGTATTGAAGTGTCATAAAAATTGATCGCAATTAAAAAACATTCAACAAAATAAAAAATAAAAAATGTAATATAATAATCTAAATAATTCCTTTTTCATTTTTTAATTAATTTATGTCATTCTAAGTCGTGTGAACAATAAAGGGGATAAATAAATTTTTTTAGATATATATTTATTGACTTTATAATTCATAGGGTGTCTCAAAAACCCTTGTAGAGAATTGTTAAGGTTGCTACACCATCTCTTTAACACTTTCCGTTTGATTAGTAAAAAATGTCAAAAAGTGGCTTAAACGTGCGGCAACCATCGTTTTTTCAACAAAAACAGAGTCTTAGACAAAAGCTTATTAGCATATTATACTTCATAATTACTAAAATTTCAAAATTTAATCCAATAGAAAGACGGTTTTTTACAAATAAAATTCTTTAGTGTCAACGGGGCAAAACTTATCACGGAACCGAGATCTAATAGTGATATCTCGAAAACAATATCAGATGTGTCCTTGACGAAAAGATATAAAAAGTTATATTTCAAATGTTTAAAAAAATTTAATTTTCGTGTGAATTTGTTTGACAATAAGATTTGCGTTAATTTTTGATAAACTTTTATTTGAAAACCAAGTAGTTTTTGCAATGTAAATCATTTATTTTGAATCACATGAGATTTTCTGTATAGCCCGTTTCGTATTGTTGTGTAGGGGTGTAATGCCACCAGGATTATTATACGGTGTATCCCATAATATAAAAACCTAAAGTGTCATATCTTTTATTGAATAATATCCCATTCGTAAAAATTACTTTCGCAAATCAACAAAATTTTTCGCTGAAATATTTTCAATAAAAGATATGACACTTTAGGTTTTTATATTATGGAATACACGTATAATAATTGTAAATAACCCCTACACGACGATACGAAACGGGCTATACAGAAAATCTCATGATTCAAATAAATGTTACATTAGAAACTTCTTCTGTTTTCAAATAAAAGTTTATCAAAAATTAACGCAAATCTTATTGTCAAACAAATTCACACGATTAAGTATAAAATTAACATTCCATTTGGTTTGCTTTGATATAAGGCTACTTTGATACCAATCGAGTGTTTTAATAAATAAATAGGTTATATTCAAAACTTTCTAACAAAAACAAATTAAATTGTCAGTGTATGGGATAGTTTTAAAAATAACAATAAGATAAAAATAAAAATAACATAATTCCCAATTTAAATACAAAAGCTTAAAAATAAAATTGAAAATTGTTGCTAATTATATACAAAAATTGAGCTCTCTGCCTGTGGTTTCTGCCCCGCCCACATGTTCATTCTTATTCGTATCTTGAACGAACGAACGAACAAACGAACGAACAAAGAAACAAATAAATAAATTTTATTTTTTAAGGAATTACTACACAAAAAAGCAATTTAAGCTGAGCGTATGTTAGTTTGTCTTAACACTTTAATTTTTTCCTCTGTGCGCAGTTTTGTGCTCTTTTCGTAGTCTTAAATTTTGAGCATTATTACAATATTTGTAACAAATCCAATTAAACTGCAAAATATTTTAATGACTTAAGGTACTTAATCACTTTTATTCTCAAAAAAATGCACACGTTGAAATTAAGCTTTATGTAAACAAAAAATTGTTTAAATTTTGATTAAAATATTATTTTAAACCCCACAAATGCGCTTAATAAATGATATCGATAAAAAATAACACAAAATCCATTTATTTTTACAAAATTTGGAAAACTTAAACTTTTTTTAAACATTTGAAATATGAGCTTTTATATCTTTTCAAATTGGAGTGATATTGTTTTCGAGATCTCATTATTAGATCTCGGTTCGTAAGTTTTGCCGTGACACTAGAAGAATTTTATTTGTCAAAAACCGTCTTTCTATTGGATTAAATTTTGAAATTTTTTCATAATTATGAAATATATAATATATTAATAAGCTTTTTGTCTGACTTGTATTTTGCCTTGAAAAACAATAATTTGCCGCAGCGTTTTGAGCCGCTTTTTTCAACTTTGCCTAATATTTAAACGGAAAGTGTTAAATCATGTAGCAACCTAACGATTCTCTACAAACTGAGAACGCGCTATGAATTATGAGAGTCAATAATTTATATATCTAAAAAAAATTTATTTATCCCCCTTTGTTCACACGACTTAAATAGGACATAAATTAATTAGGAAAAAATGAAAAAAAAGGAATTATTTCATTATTTATATTACATTTTTTATTTTTTATTTGTGAATGTTTTTTAATTGCGATCAATTTTTATGACACTTCAATCCTATCTCAATATAGCAATCCCGAGTTCACATATATTTTTTTTTCAAATCGAAAATTGATCGTTTTTTATTTAGAATATTTTCAGCTCCATAAATAACAATAAATATATATACACTTACATATTTTTAGTTTAAGTATAAATCTCGGTGCTATTTTATGACAATATTGTGTAATTCGTTGCTTATTTTTTTAAATCTGTGATGTTCGTTTTTTGTTGCCGTCCCTTGCCCTTTTTCCCTGTTTCAAAAAAATTGCCCCCCCCCCCCCCCGTGCCCCCCCCCGATAAACTACCGGGGAGGCGGCTTGCACAGGTCTGAAAGTTTATTATTTAAAATTTGGACCCGCAAATTTTCTTAATAATTTTATAAATTAGCATCAAAAACAAAATTAATAATAAAATTGAAAAAATTTAGGTCAAATGAAGTATAATTTACTTGATTTTCGAAGTTTTTTTTAAAAAATTATTAAGATTAAGTGTTAGTTGGGATTGGGGTACAAGTCCCATAGTGTACCAATTATTGATTTGACCGATCAAATGTAAAATACTCGTGTAAAACATCCATATATACCACAATTCATATTCGTAAATCTCATTTTAGAGGTTATTTTTTAATTTAAGTTTTCTGTAAAAAAGTTATGAGCCGATTTAAGATAAGATAAAAAATTGCCTATTTTAGGTATGTGCAATTTGTTGTTAAGAAAAATTTTTTGTTAAGCAACAAAATAAAGAAAAGAAGTATTCTAAGCCTAAGCGAAACCTAAAAATCAAGCTAACTTCTATTTTGACATATTTTTATTTGATTTTGTGTTTTTGACGAATGTTCATTTTTTCAAAATTGAAATTTAGCCCATTTTTAACTGTTGTCATACAAAAACGGTGGTAGACACTAGAAAAAATTTTGAACTATATTTAGAGCCGACAGACTCTGAACAATCTGAAAAATATATTTTTAAGGTATTTAAAAACTAAATAAAAATTTTTCATCAACAACATAAATTGTACATACCAAAAATAGGCAATTTTTTGGGCCTAAATAGGCTCATAACTTTTTACGGAAGACTTCAATCAAAAACATAATCTCAAAAATGATGTCACGTGTTTGATTTGGGGTTATAAAACTTTTGTATGCGTATTTTACTTTTCTATCGGTCAAATCGATAATTGGTACACGTATGGGACTTGTACCGTTGGTTGGGCCTAACAATAAATTTCACAGACTAAATTAGACGGACCTTTGAATACGTCAGCAGTGCCAACCTGTCTTATTACATCTTAGTTCTAAGCAAACTATTACCATCTTCCTTAAGCACGGTGCATCTAACTTTGCGTTCAAACCCAGTTGTCGTGTTTTTTTGCAGCATTTTGCTGAAGATCAACTTAAGATTTGATGACTCCACTGAAAAATCCACTTCCAAGTCCGAGTTTTTAAAGGAATCCAGTATTTTGTTTTCCAAGTGTTTTTCATATTGTACCCATTGATCTTTTTTTGACTCCCATTCCCAGTAAAGTTTGTATTTATAATTATCCAAATCCGAAATTGTCCCACTCATTTTACCTAAAATATAAAAAACAATCTATCCATCAATAAAACCTTCTACACTTATGCTTGTTTAATCTTTTTTGACAACAAACTATTAAAAACATACTTTTTAGATATTCTATAAAAGTTTTTTAAAAAAAATAAATACACATCCTAGGGTTTCCAGGTTTTTAAAAAAACCCTAAAACGGCCAAAAAAATCCAAAAAAACCCCAAAATTTAGATAAAAAACCATGAAAAAACCACATACCAAAAACCCAAAAAATTGGCTTAAAACCTTAAAAAAAAAATCATTTTTTCTGGATATTTTTTCCAAAAAACCCCATTAAAAAACAAATCTTGAAATTCTATTTTAAACTCTAAAAATAACAATTTTAATTAATTAACTTTTGCAAAAAAAGCCAAAAAAAACCCTATACAAAACTATTAACAATTTTTATGGGTACAACTACTAAACCAAACGTGTACTAAAAATCGGTTCTAGGTAAATATTTCCGCAACAACGATTTCTGCGGAAAAAATTTCCACAGCAGTATTTTCTCAGCATTATTTCCGCTGGAAGATTATTTCCGCGGAAAAAATTTCCGTGAAGGAATTTTTTCCACTTTTTTGCGTTTCTATTATATAGCTGCGAACGCTGCCATTTTTGTCCTAAATTATTATTTTTTGCAAACAGAAATAAGTTAAATAATGTTTTTTTATTAAAAATTTGCACAAAATTTTTGATTTTCTTTGTAAATGTTTTTTTAAATGTTTATTTTTTTCCAAGGACAAGAGGAAATATCTCCACAGCTTTAGTTTAAAACTACGTTTTCTTAAGCCTAAGCAAATCCTAAAAATCAAGCTAAACTTTTGCTGCCCGATTATTAGATAAAATTTAGAATGATTTTTTAAATTTCACTTAAAGGCTTAGAAAACGTAGGGTTAGGCTTACGAAAAAGCTTCAAGGAGGTATTTCTTGTTAGCCAGTATTGGACATAATATTTTGGCTTTTTACAAAAACATTAATTAATTCTATTGGCAAATTGGTGTATGTAAACGTGTAAAATTTTGAAAAATAGAAAATTTGTTACGATCGACTTTTTTTAATTTTAAAATATTTTTAGCTATTAATTATGCAATGTATTGCCTCCCAGGTTACCTCTAAATCGGTCAGTATATTTAGAAAATCGTTAAATTAGCTGCAACGTCATAATATTTGTAGTGATAAGCTCAAATTCCGCCCAGTTTTTTTTTCTCTAAATTAATCATTTTTATAAACTCTGTGCACACGCAATAACATTTTGGTACAAAGTAATGACCTGCTCAGTATCAGTGCTGAAGTCAAAGCAAAGCTTCAGCCTTCTGAGCAGTTTTTAGCAATAATATTATAATTAACGCTTTCATGAAGAACTATATTGCTTGAGGATCGCACACATTACATTATCTTTTTGTAATTATTGATCTGGAATGTTTTCTTTAACAAAAAATAATAACCTTTTTATTTTTGGATACATTTAAATCATGGGGTCTCCCAACAGTAATGCGTTATTATTATTTTTATTTTATTTATATTTTGTAACCATTTACTAATAGGTACTAGTTGTTATATATACTGTGGTGTTTGTGATAAAAAAATTTATACTTAATATTGTGTTTGTGTGTGATATCTTTTATTTTTATTATTTGTTGTGTTCTTTTTGAAAACATTTTGCTAAAATAAATTTCTTTCTTTCTTTCTTTCTTTCTTTCTTTCGCTCGATTTTAAGGTTTTGCTTAGGCTCAGGAAAAATAAATTTAATTAAAACATATATAAAGTTAGCGCACGAAATTCGTGCGCGCACGAATTTCCGCGCACGAATTTTGGTATCGGGCAAAGTCCCAACTGAGGAAAGTCCCAACGTGGAAAGTCCCAACAAATCGATGAATCTCCCAACAGTTCAAATATTAGAAATACGTTTGCAAAACCGGTGTTAAACACGATAATTTTAAACAACCGAAAATAAATAAATGCATTAAATGAGGGAGAGAATAAAAAACCGGGCGAAAAGTCCCGGGCAGCCGAGGCGGCCGGGCAATAGCAGGGGATAAAACCCGGGTGGTTTAAAAAAATCGTATTTAAATGTACATTTGACCAGAAATTAAGTTATAAAACTTAAGTTTAGTTGTTTTACTACATTTGGGCCAAATTTTATGGATAAAACTTTTTATTTTAGCGAAATTTGGCTAACGGTAATTCCCATGGACCATGGACCAACTCGGACCCAACATGGACCCGTCCATGAGGGGTGAAACACTCTGTTTAACAATACAAATCAATATAAAGTTGTTAGTTTTAACTTTTAAAAGGCTTAGGCTTAGGCTTAGATTCATACTAAGCCTAAGCCTAAGCCGAAGCTGAAGTGCACTAACAGTTTTATATTGTTTTGTATTGTTAAAGAGTGTTTTCACCCCTCATGGGCGGGTCCATGTTGGTCCATGTTGGTCCATGGTCCATGGGATTACCGTTAGCCCGAAAATTTAAATAAAAATATTTTTATGGCATTGTGCCGATGGCATCCCAGAGTATAAAAACTGGGGCGAAGGTGATCTTTAGAAAGGGTGAGACATCGCGAGGATAAAAGCCGGGCGGTCAATTTTTTTATTTTAAAACATTTATTGAACAATATAACACTGCTAAATTATTTGTTTGCGAATTCTTGAGGCTCTAACTTGCTTTTTGTATTTAAAAATAATTTTTTTTAGCAAAAATATTAGATAGTTATTTTTTATGGCTATGTGCCAAAACAAGTTCAAAAAGATAAAAGCCGGGCGATGCTAAAAGAAAAACCGGGCAAAGTTTAAAACGAATTTAAAGTTATTTTTTTAAATTGCTTGAAAGAAATCTTTGTGTAAAAGTTAGAGCTTCAACGAATTCGCAAAGAATTAATTTAGCTGTGTTTATTGTTCAATAAATGTTCTGGAATAAAAAAATTTAAAGCCCGGTTTTTATCCTCGCGATATCCCACCCTTTCTGAAGATCACCTTCGCCCGAGTTTTATACCCTCAGATGCCATTGGCATAATGCCATAAAAATATTTTTATTTAATTTTCGCTGAAATAAAAATGTTTTACTCATTAACTTTTGTCCAAAGTAAAACAACTAAACTTAAGTTTTATAACTTAATTTCTGATCAAGTGTAGATTTAAATACATTTTTTTAAACCCCGGGTTTTATCCCCCTCGGGCGCTGTTCCATAAAAGTTAAGAACATGCCATTTCTTTGTAAAAGTCCATTTATTTTTTGTAGAAATTTACAAAGAAATGAAACCCTATGCTAAAGCATAGGGATGCGTCAAACGTCGGCAAAAAACTGACGGCACAGTTTTTTGCTTCGCACTGTGATTAGTTTTTAGATATTACAAGTTTTCCAAAACTGTATATTTATTGCTGATTTGTTTAAAATACTGAAAAAAACGTGTATAAATGGCACATAAAATACTAAAGTAAGTATTTTTTTTAAATAAATTTGCTAAATTAATAGTTAAAATTTAAATTTGTTCGTATTATTTGACTTCAACGTCAAGCGCTCCAAAAAAAGTGTAAATTTCATTCAATGAATTTTGTCTTTTATTTTGTGTAGTAGTTTAAATAAACAATAAAAATAGGTGTTTAAGATAAAGAAAAATAAAAAAGATTGGTACAAACTCGTGTTTTAAGGCTTTAAAGTTTGCCATTTTTTTTCAATACATCCACCGGAATACGATTTGACCGACCTTGAAGTGAAATAGGGTACTAGGTCCATACGTCCACCCGAATTCGATTTGACCGATTCAAAAGTAATTACAAATTGTAAAACATTTTTATAGCCATGGGCGTAGCCAGGATTTCGGAAAGGGAGTTGTCCAACCCTAAACACAATTTCCGAAAGGAGGAGTCCAGAGAATCCTAAACAAACGTTATAAAAAGGCTAAAAAAAAATTTTCACGCCCTTCGCGCGGAGTGTTTATTACCTTGTTTATGTCACATACTTAATTATTTTCCTATTATTTCAATAAAAATAAGTCAATTTTAAGTCAACAATTTTTATACCTTTTTTTTTTTGAAATTTTCGATTTTCAAAACCCTAACAACTGAAAAAAGAAAACATTGAATTACAGCTGAGCAATCCAAAGTGCCAGAAAATGTTTTAAAATTACTTCTCCTAGCCTTTGAATTTTTTAATCCTTACTATATAACAATCTAAAGAAGGGGTCGATTGTGGTCGTATCGAGGATTCCAAAACTGAGTAACACAAATTTGGAAAGTGAAGAGCCAATTAAAACATAAGAATGGGGTGGATCCAGCGTGGTCGTACCAAAATTACAAAACAAACTAACACAAATTTGAAAGTGGAGACTATATAATTAATCGAGCGCTGAGCGAAACGAATTGCGAGAAAAATTTTAAAAAAATGGCCCTTCTAGACCCCCAAATTTTTGTCCTTGGCGACCTTAAAGGAGGGAGTCTAGAGCCCAAATTTTTCCCTTTGCCGACCCAAAAGGGGAGTTTAGACCACCTCGACGCCCCCCTGGCTACGTCCATGTTTATATCCTAAATCAAACACGTAGACCTCATTTTTTTTGGTTATTTTTTGAATTTAAGCTTATGAAAGAGAGTTATGAGCCACTTTGTACCCAGAAAATGACCCTTTTTCAGCATGTACAATTTTTGCTATTAAAGTAATTTTTTATTAGGCCTTTAATTAAATTAATATTATTTTTTCGTATTACCAAGTGTCTGGTAGTTACAAATATACTTTTATTTTTTCATTGTAACAACCAATGCGTTATAATAACCGTTTAAATACCTATCAAATTTTAGTTGTGAAAAATTTACATTTTTTGAAAAACAATTTATTTTTGAATAAAAATCAATTTTGTAGTTTACAATTTTGTTTAAATTTTTAGGTTTTGCTTAGGCTTCAGAACGATATAAATGGGTGAGAAACTAAGTTTAAAATAACATTTCAAAGCCAAAAAAAAAATTGTTGTCTATGTTTTTCGTAGGTACAGTATAGCTTTTGAATTTTTCAGTTTTTTTGAAAATTTTTAATTTTCTCAGACTTCTAGCATTGTTAAAACATAGATTTTAATTTAGTTAGTTGGTTAACAAAATTTATTACTTTAGTAATAAATCGCACATACCAAAAAAGGCCATTTTTTGGTATAAATTGGCTCATAACTTTTCACCACTGGCTTAATTTCAAAAATAACCACAAAAGTGAGTACGTGTACTAGTAACTCAAAATGTTTGTAACTATCCTTTTTCGATTGGTCAAATTGAATTTTGGTACACGTATGGAACTTGTACCATGAAATACACCTATAATAAAACATTTTATATCCTAAATCAGACATTGTAGACCTTCATTTTTGACTTTTTTAAGAATTTTCAGCTTCAAAAGAGTTATGAGCCAATTTGACACTCCAAAAATGCCCTTTATTGGGATTTTCAACTTTTTATGCAAAACTGTGCATGTGACTTTTGCAATTTTCGGTTAATTTTTGCATGGTTTTGGAATTGTTCCAAGCTTTCTCTCCTTGTTAACAAACAGTTATTTTCTTAAGTTTATTTGTTGAAAAATTTAATTCTTGACATAATTTCCATATGACAACACAAAGCAAAAAGGTCATTTTGTTTATTTTAAAGGTTTATTGAAAAACAAAATTGAGGTACAATAACTAAAAGTTGGGTTTAAATGGGCTTATCATTCCTCCCTCATAGTCATAAAAGATTTAAATACCAAAAATAGATAACCAAAAATAAGCTTTATGTGTTTGATTTAGGCTTTAAGATGGTTTAATGCAGATCTATACAGCCAGTCTGGAAATCCCCCATACCCATTTTTATTGTTTCCCCGCTAAAAAATAAAAAAATACCTAAAAATTATGGCGCCATTTTAAAACTTGTATGACACCATCTTAGTAAAAATATTGCAGTTTTTCATCTCTAATTCATTTTAGCAATTCAACCTATTCAGACTTGACTTTTGCTTTTTTGTCCCTTTTTTTCTTTTTTTTCTCTTTTTCTTTTTCCTTCTTTATTTTTCTCTTTTTTCTCTTTCTACCCTACTTGTCCCCCCCTCGTTTTATTGCCCTTGCCCCCCCCCGTTTAAAAAAAAACTGCCCCCTCTACTCACTAAAAATAGCAGCCCCCTCATTTTGGAATTACCCCCCCCCCGGGGGAGGAGGAGGGGGCCAATGCTCAGGTCTGTTTTATGTGTTTAACTTTTGGATCAATCAAATCGAATTTTGATACACGTATGGATCTTGTGCGTATCTTGCATGGGCTAGTTGACCAGAGGGAGAGAAAGAGAGAGAGACGGGGTTAAACCCAAATTTGGTAAAATTAAAATGAAGAAACCTATTCTTGAATAAAACCTTAATTAAGACAAACATGTGCACTGCCCCCCCCCTCCGGGTTGAAACGGGGGACATGCCAAATGGGGGGGGGCACAGGGGGGGGAGGCAACTTTTTTGAAATCGGGGGGGGGGGGGCAAGCAGGGGGAAAGAAAAAAAGAGAAAAAAAGAAGAAAAAAAGAAGGGAAAAGGGAAAAAAGGGACAAAAAAAGCAGAAATAAGGTTAAAATAGGTCTAAAATGGCTTAAAATACATTTAAATAGGCTGAAAACTGCAAAAAATTCGCGATGATGGCGTCATCATAGGTCAAAAATGGTGTCATATTTGTAGGGTACTTTTTCCCATTTTTTGGCGGGGGGGGGGGGGCAATAAAACGGGGGGGGGGCAAATCCTCCAATAAAACGGGGGGGGGGGGGCATTTTCAGACCGTGCACAGGTCTGTTAAGAGATCTATTCTTTTTTCATATAGTTTTCTTTCTGGAATGCGTTTTACCTAAAGGTGCGGTGTGGAGTCAAACTCTTTGTCTTCGATTTTGATATTATTTTGATGCACGGTTAACCCTGCCTCCAATAGTCCACAAAAATTTTTTCAACAAAATATCTCCAGTGGTTCAGGAGCGTTACGCCCTCCCTCAAAATGACGTTTTTCAACAAATCTGTACATGACAAATTTCTCAATGTGTGTAACGATTTTTGTTACAAATTATGCACTCAAAGAAAGCGCCTACTGTCTTTTTTAATTTGTTAACTCATTGTTAACATTGGTGCACCCGTGCAATATTTGTCAAGATATTGCGTTTCCTGTTTAAAAACACTTGATTCTGCGTGCGTTTAAACATGCGTTTCTTGTACAAAAAACACTCAATTTTTTTTTGCTAAAAACACAAAATGAAGTAAAAAAGGCTGGGCAAACTTCACAAAATCACTGCCGTCGTTTGGTGTTTTTTAACAAAAAAATCGTGGGTTTTTTGTATGGAAAACGCAATATTTCGACAAATACTGCACCAATCTTAGCTATCAAGGCATCAAATTAGAGTAGAAAATAGCCGCTTTCTTTGAGTGAGAATTTGTAATGTTAATCGTAATGCCTAATGAGGAATTTGTCTCATACAGAATTGTCAAAAAATGACATTTTGGGGGGTCATCATAACTCCTGACTCACTGCAAATATTTTGTTGAAAAATTTTTTGTGGGCTATTGGAGTCAGGGGCATAGGTGGGCGGGCAGCCTCTCGGATTTTGGGGGGTATAGGGGGGGGGGGTCAAATTTCAGGGGGGGTGTCCGGCAAGACCTAAATTTTGAGTTGGGGGGTGTACCCAATATTTCCGCGCCGCCTTAAAATGAGCTTAAAACGCGTAAAAAACGTAAAACAAGCTTAAAAATGCTTTAAAACTGTGTAAAATGAAAATAAGATCTTATTGCAACTTATAAATTTTATTTTTTTAATTCTTTTAATAAAAATATGCAGTGGAGCAGTCAGGATTTCATTTCGGGCGCGTCAGTTGGGGGTGGGGAGAAAGTGTCGTCAAAGCGGCGCGAAAGCGCTACCGCTGCGCCGCGTAGCGGCGCCAGCCGACGCAAGTCGGCCGGGGGGTCGGGGGTGTCCCCCCAGCCGCCGGAGGCGAAAATTTTTTAAAATATACTAAAAACGGCTTAAAAATCGTCTCCTGGTGATCGCGTGAACATACCTTTTACTTTTGTTTTTTTACCTAATTTCTACATAATTTTATGTGATCTTAAAAATTAAGTCAGGGGGGTTCCGGGGGAACAATGCCCCCCGGAGGAAAAAAATTTATAATTTGAGGCGTTTAAATACACTATAAATTTTAATTCCAAATGATAGTAATTACAAAATTTAAGGGTTTTTATAGCTATACTATACATTTATATGTGTTTAAAACGTTAAAAAAAGGATAAGTGTTTTATAGTAGTTTTATTAAACATGTATGCCGTAAGTACTGAATGGGATAATCTATTTGAAATTGAAAAACTAAGATAAATTGCCAATTTAAACTGCCCGCGTAGCAGGGAAATTTAAACTGCCCGCGTAGCGGGGGAATTTAAAGGTAATAAACGGGAAAATAAGGTAATAAACACTCCGCGAAAATTTTTCAGTCCTTTTATAACACTTAAAAATTTTTCTTTGGGAGGTGAATTTGGGGGGGGGTGTCCCCGACTACCCCAAATTTAAGGGGGGCTGTCAGCAAAATCCGAAATTGGGGGGTATAACCCCCCCAACCCCCCCCCCCCCCCCCGCCCACCTATGGTCAGGGGTAAAATTTTTACAAAAAATTTTCAAAATCGAAGAAAAAAGTTTGACTCCACACCGCACCTTTAAACGTTTTTTAATTTAAAAAAATTTCTAACCAACACAAACCAATTTTGGTTGAAAACAGCATTTTTTATTGTATTTATATAAATTTGCGGTCAAAAATGAATATTCCGACCCCATAACTTAAGTTTATAATTTTAAAAGTGTTTTGAAAACGTTTTATTACAAATTTGTTAAAAAAATTTTTAAAGGTGCGGCGTGGAGTCAAACTTTTTGTTTTCGATTTTATTAATTTTTTGTGGAAACATAACTCCTGCCCCCAATAGCTCACACAATTTTTTTCAACAAAATATCGTTAGTGGTTCAGGAGTTATGACCCCCCAAAATGGCGTTTTTTGACAATTCTGTACATGAAAAATTGCTGAATAAGTACAACGATTTACGTTACAAATTATGCATTTGCAGAAAGCAGCTACTTTCTACTTTAATTTGGTACCTTGATCGTTAATGTTTGTTGCATTATTTGTTGAGATTTGGCGTTTCCCGTACAAAAAACCCACAGTTTTTTGTTTAAAACACCAAATAGCGGCAGTGAATTTATGAAGTTTGACAAACCTTCTTTTCCTTCACTTTATGTTTTTAGCGAAAAAAATCCGAGGGTTTTTTGTACAAGAAACGCAATATCTCCTCAAATTTTAACAATCAAGGTATCAAATTAAAGTAGAAAGTAGCCACTTGATTTAAGTGCATAATTTGTGCATAACTTAAATCGGTAGACATATTGAGCAATGTTTCACATACAGAATTGTCCCAAAACGCCATTTTTGGCTTACAACTACTGAACCACTGAAAATATTTTGTTGGAAAAATTTTTGTGGGTCATTGGGGCAGGGGTAAGGTTTTCACAAAAAATTATCGAAATCGATGACAAAAAGTTTGATTCTGTACAGCAACTTAAAGCCTAAGCAAATTCTCAAGATAAATTTTTTTTTAACTGAGTATTCTTGTTCTTGAAGATTGTAAAACGTAAAAGTGTCAAAGCGGTAATTCTCCCAAAACCCCACCTTTCTAGAATTTGGAAGGTTTACCCCAGGCCCACATATAGTTTTTCAGAAGTTATTTTTTACAAAAAAAAATATTTTGGCTGTTAATTAAATCTTTAAAGCCTTGGAGTAGATTTTTTATTTGTAAAATAAACCACAAGTTTTAAACTTCTCTATTTACAGACAAAAAAATCAATTTTTGAATAATTTCAACTGAGACTTTACAATTTACAGTTTTGATAATTGAAATTATCTCCATGTAAACTAATTTAATATGGCTGGTTAGAAATACCAGAGAGAATGCAGACCTGTGCACGGTCTCGAAATACCCCCCCCCCCCCCGTTTTATTGGACGCCGCCAAAAAATGAAAAAGTACCCTAAAATTAGGACGCCATTTTACAACCTATGATGACGCCATCATCGCGAATTTTTTTATAGTTTTTAGCCTATTTCAATGTATTTTAAGCCGTTTTAGACCTATTCATACCTTACTTTCGATTTTTTGTTCCTTTTTTCCTTTTCCCTTCTTTTTTCTCTTTTTCTCTTTTTTTTCTTTTCCCCCTGCCTTCCCGTTTTATTGCCCCCCCCCGTTTCAAAAAAGTTGCCCCCCCCCAATTTGGAATTGCCCCCCCCCGTTTTAACCCCCGGGGGGGGGGCGGTGCACAGGTCTGGGAATGTATACAATAATTGTTCCTAAATTTAATTTTTTTGAATTATTTAAAGCTATATATATATATATATATATATATATATATATATATATATATATATATATATATATATATATATATATATATATATATAGTGCAGTGCACAGGTCTACTGCTACTAATTTCAGGCAAACAAGCTAAACATAATATTTGTTTTTAGCATAATTCTTCTTTTGGTTCTGCGGCATTTCATTGCTTACATATCAAGTCTAATATGGTTATATTGTTGGGTGGCAAAACACGTTTAATTGACTGTGTTTTGAGCTCACAAAATTATCCATTTATGACTATTTCTTCACTTCAAATATACATGGTTTTGGATATGCATGGTAATTTGTGTAATACTAATAGTGTAATATGCATGATAGTTTGTTATTAGTTTTGTATTGTAATGTCATTCATATAAAATAATTTGATACTTTTTATATAAATAATGTTATACATACTTTTATTCTACTATTGGTGGTTACAAGTTAACCACATTTTTCTTGCTCACTTGACATTTTGAGGCATGGTCAATTGAAGGGAAAGGGGGTTGTAACGTTGTACCCATGAGTGGGCAGCTTCCTGAATTTGGGGTGATATTTGTATACCCAACCCCACAAATTTGGAGGGGAGTGTCCCAAATAAACTTTTTTGGGTGCACTATATAAACCCCATTTTTAGCGTTTTTAGTACTGAGATTGTTGGCGGTTGGACGGACCCCCCCAACTTTTAGAAAAGAGAATGTGTGGGATAGACTCAAATTTTAAAGGGGTGGCCTGGGGGTGTCGGCAGTTTGGATCAGTTTGGAGATATTTGGGTATTTTAGATTTGTTTCTGAAGATTACCCACTTGTCAAATTTGGGTTTGGAAAAATTGATCAACAGCAGTTAATCCCTGAACAGTCGTTCCCCCTGCATAGGGGGGGCCGGGGGGTTTCCCCAAAAATTCTGATTATAGCCGATACTCCCCTAAAATTTGGGGGTACCCTTCACACCTCCCCACTAAAATTTGACGGGTCCCAGTAATAAAAACGCTAAAAATAGGATATTTGGGGTATACCTATAGATAGGCAAGGGAGTATTTAAAACGCTAAAAATGTGGTATTTGCGGTCTACCCCAAAAAATTCTTAAGACACCCCTCCCCCAAATTTCAGGGGTCGGGTATACCCCTCTCCAAAATCTGGGAGGCTGTCCCCGGGGAGAATCGCCCTTTTTTCCTGATCTATTCATAGAGAATTTTTCAAGGCTATTTTTAATATTTAACTTTCTTGAATAACTAAAATAAAATAACTTTTAATCAAAATCTTTTTTATGGTTTTAAATTTAATTTGCTTGCTTTTGTACTTCAGGCATTTAGCTAAAAGTCTTGCTTAAAAACGTTCTTTTGGTTGCAGAAAAATTTTTAGATAGAAAAGGTTTGTGTGTTCATTTATTAATTTGTTAATTTATTCCATTTTTTACTTTTATTAAATTTTTACGCCAAGATGCCGCGAATGGAAAACAATTGTCAATAAAATAGAGCTATCAAAGTGGAAAAAGATTACAAACGACCTCTCTGAGACATTAAACTTTTATGTCTGTCTATTCTAAAAAAATTGTAGTTTTTTGGAGAAATTTTTTCAGTTTTCCAATGCCAAAAATTTAATATTTGAAGCAATATTCTGCTGAAACGAAACGCACAGAATAT